>CM055118.1:972579433-972826153 GCA_029206835.1 Rana muscosa
AAACCTAGGCTTCAGCACACCTCCAAGCAAATGATAAAGGTGGAATCTTTATATATATCAGCTGTGGAGAATTGCAGGTAATGAATTCAATTGGAGGATAGGCAGTGTTGAATGTGTCAGCTCTGGTTCACATTGGTGCGATTTGACATGTCAAATTGGTGTCAATTGCACCGTTCTAATTGGTGCAACTTTGGGGTGCGATTTGTATTGATATCAGTGCAGAAACCTGCACAGATGTCTCTGAAATTCCCCCTGCAGTCAGGACTGAGATGCAGGAATGAAATTGTGAGTTCAGCCAAACTCGCACGATTTCCTCCCGCTGTCAGTGTGAACCAGGGCTCAAACTGGGCCTTTTGTCTTTGTAATTCACCTGCTGCTATCCCAGGGACACCATTTCTTATCGAACGCCCTTAAGTTTACCTTTAAATATCATATGTAGAAATACAGATTTGCATATCTGCAAATGAACAAAAATAATAAAATTTGAGGGGGGCGTGGCTTGCGCGTGCACGGAGATGGCCACTTAAGCAGTGAGCTCCGCCATCCAGACCGGACAATCAGCGACTATCGAGCACTGACTACCCGCTACTCTGCCCCACAGCACAGCGATCGTACCTGCCAGGCTGCGCCGTCATGTTGTCCCGCAAACGCATCCAGGATAGAGGCTTAAAACGCCTGGAATCCTTCTCCTTCCAGCCCCGCCGGCGAAACCAAGATGGCGGCGCCGGACCCTCAGCGCACCACTCTCGGCAGTTTTCGGAACCCCCGGGGGGCCATCCACAGAACATACCAGCTGGAAATCATTCCTCCCTTCCTTTGGATACCTCTCCTGCAACCCCGGTGTCCCAGAGCCCGGCGAAATTGAGGATGCGGATGGATCTCTCGGACCAGGCCTCAATCACAGTGAGTACAGGCCTGCATAATAACTCTGCTGTTTCATCATTACAATCCTCCATAGCACAATTCCCAACATCAGGACAACCGGTGCTAGACACCACTATGAAAGACATGCTCCTATCGCTGCAGTCTTCTCTCATGTCCAACTTCTCATCCCTGATTAATACTTTCTCACTAGAAATGAAACACATGGACAATAGGGTGCAATGTGTGGAAAACAAAATGGAGGAATGTACTGACACTGTTAATGAATTAGTGGATGCATACAATGATCAGAAAGAGGAATCTCTCTGGATCAAAGCGAAATTAGCGGACCTCGAGGACCGTTCCAGACGCAATAACCTTAAAATACGCGGAATCCCTGAGTCCGTTCAACCTACAGAATTGCGCAATTATGCCACCGCTATGTTTTCCAGCATGCTCCCGGAACTCTCCCCGATTGAGCTTACGTTTGATTGTATACACAGGCTGCCTAAACCACGCCACCTGGAAGCAGAGGTACCCCGAGATGTACTTCTGCGAGTACATTTTTTCCAAGCGAAAGAACAGATACTTATGAAAGCTAGAGAACTGTCACCACTCCCTGCACCATACTCTGATATACAACTGTTTGCAGACCTATCTCAACATACACTCCAAATGCGTCGGCAACTTAAAACTATCACTAAGGCGATGAACAATCACAAAATTATATACAAATGGCCCCACCCAGCGACCATCTTGGTCACTTACAACGGCATTCCTCACACCATCTCCACCCTGGAAGGGGGCTTGAAACTACTTAAAACATGGGGAATCCTACCAGATCCTCCCCTCAACCAAACTGACGATGACGGTACACCAAACCCGTTCACCTTTGGAAGTAACAGGGAGAACCGCAGAAACAACCAACATTGATCTACTAGCTCAAATTGCATCATTATACGACTACCTTAGTCCGGTCTGGTCGCGTGCTTAACACCAGCTTACTGAACTTACCCCCATTAGTTGTCAGTTGCTCTGAGGAGCTGGTTCATGCTGACACACCTGTGAGCTTAGTTTGTTCACTTAGTCTTTACTAAAAAGCGGGGTCTATTTTTTTTTTTTTTCTTCTTGACCCTGTTGTTTTTTGTTTTTTTTTTTTGTTTTTTTTTTTTTGTTTTTTGTTTTTTGTGTTGTTTTTTCTTTCTTTTTGATTGCGCTTCTGCAAGTGCCTTCACCTGCTTCAGACATCTACAGTTCGTTCACATATGAAGTTTGTTGATCTTCAAATCAAACTTGTTTTATACCTCTATAGATCCAAGGACTGAATTTACTACTTCCTTCTCAAATCTCCAACAGAAGTATTCTCGCCCACATCGACCGGTGGATTGATTATTCCTCCTTCATTCTTCCACAACTGTAAGTAGTTGCTTCACGGACTCACCACACCTCCATTCAGCATGGGGATCACTATCCTATCACTCAATGCGAATGGACTAAACCACCCAGCAAAAAGGTCCTCCCTATGGAAATCAGCCATTACCCAGAACTGTGACATTCTTTGCGTACAGGAGACGCACTTTGTTGCGACTTCCTCTCCTGTCTGCCAACACAAACAATTCCCCCATGTGTTTCGCTCCTCCTTTGGTAAAAAACAACGCGGAGTAATGATAGCGATCAGAAACACTGTTGTTTTCACCCTGCAGAACTGTGTCATTGACCCGGAAGGGCGATATATTATCCTAATTTGCACAATCAACAATATCTCCTTTACCCTGGTCTCCATTTATGCCCCAAACCATGGCCAAATGACTTTTCTCAGGAAGACACTACGGGCTGCCCGTAAGATCCAACAAGGACATTTGCTCATTTGTGGGGACTTTAATATGGTCCCGAACAACTCAATAGACTCCACTGCGGGGACTCACAGAAATACCTCTCCTTTAGATCCGTTTATTAGTTCCAATGATCTATTTGACGTGTGGAGGTGTTGTCATGCGAGCGAGAGGGATTTCACGTTCCTTTCGCCGTGTCACAATACCTACTCACGGATTGATTTATTCCTAACTGACAGTCGGTTACTGCATAAAATTTCAAACTCTACCATTCATACCACCACCTGGTCAGATCATGCCCCCATTAGCATTACCATATCTGACGACTCTTGTCAACCCAATAACTTTATTTGGAGAGTCAATAACTATCTCCTAACTACACCACTCTATTCTACCCATATTGAGCGCCAATTGGAAGAGTACTTTTCAATCAATCAGGCATCGGTAGCTGACCCGCTGGTGATATGGAACGCACACAAGGCAGTCATGCGAGGAGTGTTCATCCAAATGGGAGCTAGAGCCAAAAAAAAAAGGACCCAACGGTTAGATGAACTCACAGCTGAGATAGCCAAATCCGAATCACTGAATAAATCCAACCCATCACCACTTCTCCAATCTAAAATATTCACCCTTCGCCACGAGCTAAGGGCCCTTCTACTTGAAAAATGTGCTAAATCATACAGAATTCTCAAAGCCACTTCATACACTACAGGGAACAAGGCAGGAAAGGCAATGTCCCTTCGAGTTAAGGGTCATAGAACCAAAACAAAAATACATACATCACCCTCACACGAACGAAAAACTTCTTAAACCCCAAGACATAGCGAACTCCTTTAGTACCTACTATGAAGATCTATACAACCTCAAGGATGATGCCTCCACTACCCAACCCTCCCAGGCGGGGATTGGATCCTTCCTAGGAGGTTTGAATCTCCCGACTGTGTCCCCCCAACAACTTGAGAAATTAAATACTCCCTTCACAGCTGAGGAAATACTTGCAATAATAAATAATCTACCTAACTCCAAATCCCCTGGCCCTGACGGCTTCACTGGGGAATATTATAAGAAGTTCAAGCATGTATTAGCTCCCACTCTGTGCCAACTGTTCAACCTAACAGCAACTTCAGCCTCTTTCCCTACTGATATGCTCAATGCCATGATTATAACCCTCCCTAAACCTGGCAAAGATCCCACATCTCCAAAAAACTTCCGACCCATTTCACTGCTCAACCTTGATTTAAAAATTTACGCCAAATTGATAGCCAACAGACTAGAGGACATACTCCCTTTCCTTATATCAATAGACCAATCAGGATTCACTAAAGGACGCCAAGCGTCGGACGCCACTAGAAGGATAATCAATATCATACATCATGTAGAAACGCAAAAAATCCCGGCCCTTCTATTATCACTAGATGCCGAAAAGGCCTTCGATAGGGTCCACTGGGGATATATTTTGGAGGTTCTATACAAGTTCGGTATTACGGGTACGATACACAATGCCATAATGGCCCTATACTCCAATCCTTCGGCCAAAGTATTTTCTGCAGACACCCTTTCCTCTCCATTCCAAATTACCAATGGCACAAGACAAGGTTGCCCACTCTCACCCATTATATTCAACCTAGTCATGGAACCCCTTGCCGAACATATCAGAAATAACAGCGAAATCTCAGGTATACCCATTGCTGGTTTAGACCATAAGATAAGTTTGTTTGCAGACGACGTGATCCTCATGATCACGGACCCTGACAGATCCCTTCCTGAGGTCCAGAGGACGCTAGCCTGGTTTAATGAAGTATCATACTACAAAGTCAATGAAACTAAATCATACGTGCTCAACTTAGGTCTGGACATGCCCACAGAAAACCAACTCAAAATGAAATTTCCATACACTTGGGCTAAAAATAGCATAACTTACTTGGGCATCCAGCTGACTACTACAACAAAAGCACTATTTGCTTCTAACTATTTACCAATCAGATCCACTCTTCAAACGCATCTCACCAGGCTGGTGTCCTTTGAATTCTCGTGGATGGGTCGATTGGCAGCATTCAAAATGTTCCATCTTCCCCAAATCTTGTACCTATTTAGAACTATACCAATTCCTATACCTCTTTACTACTTCAAATCATTGCAATCGATCCTGACCAAATTTCTTTGGAAAGGCAAAAAAGCTAGATGCAGCCATGCTCAACTAATCAAACATCGCTTAGCAGGAGGGACTGGTTCTGTTGACTTTCAGGATTACTACATGGCATCTATACTCACACAAGCTAAGGAATGGTTTCTAGAATCCCCCCCAACCACGTTGTGGGGGAAGATAGAGGCATCTATGATACCAGGAGGCAATTTAGCTTCTTGGCTATTCATCTCACCACTAAGGACAAGGCCCCACATCCACGTCTCACCGACCATGAAGGCGACTAGCAAGATTTGGTCCAGATTCACACAGCTCTCAGCACTCTACCCCAATAAAGCGACCATCCCCGTCACCATAGACTCCCTGACCCACATACTAGAAACAGCCTCCTACACACATTGGAAACACAAGGGCATTATATATATCTCAGATCTACTTTATAATAATCGCATCAAATCCTTTACCAAACTTCAGAAAGAATACCAACTCTCGCACTCTGATTGGTTCTTATACGCACGCACCCATCATTGCCTCACTTCACTTAAAACATGGGCATGGAAAATACCCCAAATAGCGTGGATTTTTTTTAGATCCCCTGCACATCATCGGAGGGGAATTTCTCGGTTCTATTCTTTACTACAACAAAAATCCACCTTTACTACTTCAACAGCACTATTGCGCTGGGAAAATGATTTAGGACAACAATTCACAATTCTACAATGGGAAACAGCGTGTAAATCCACATACAAAGCTACTTGCTGCTCAACATTGTGGGAACTTGCGTTTAAAATGACGTACCGTTGGTACTTGACTCCTGACAGATTATCCAAATTTAACTCATCACTCCCTAGCACATGTTGGAGGAACTGCGGACAAAAAGGTGATCTATTGCATATATTTTGGAATTGTTCCAAACTTAAACATTATTGGTACGCTGTTTTCCAATTAATCTTTGAGGTCACTCGTCTGTCAATCATAGCCTCACCATCCTTAGCCCTACTATCCCTGGAAATAGAAAAAATCCCAAATCCATCAAAACACATTATAATTCACATACTACTAGCAGCTCGCCTTAGTATAACCCGTAAGTGGAAAGACCCAATTCCCCCTACGATTAAAGATGTAGTTCAATCCACTCATGAACACTTTACACACGAAACTTCCCTAGCACTAAAGCAGAATAGTAAAATGAAGATTGCCCAACTATGGGAACTGTGGAAGGAATGGATAAAATCTCCCGGTCTCACAACAGCGTTCACTCTTTAACTTGGTTTGTTAACTTGTCTGTTAATATGTTGGTACAGAGGGCACTTGACGAGGGGGGGGGGGAGGGGGGTCAACACGCGGGCACAGTTTTGCTCCCTATAAGGGGTGCTTAAGTGGGGTCTCCCCTCTCCACCCTAACTTACATGAATAGCTTTACCTGTCCTCTGTACCAACCTCCACCTTGGTACTAGAATTTGATCAATGCACAATCTGTTTGCGGATGAACCCGTAATACTTATGTAACGACAGACAGAATATTATTGATTGTATTCTTTTTGTACAATCCAAATCTTATGTGGAAGGACATGTTACATATGTAGGCACTTTCTTAAATTGTTATATTTTTTTGTTTATGACTCTGTAACATTTGAAATATGCCAATAAAAATCCATTGAGGAAAAAAATAAAAATAAAAAATAAACAAATAAATAAATAAATAAAATTTGAATCGTGCTTGCGATCAAATATTTGCAGCTGCGATCAAAAGAGCGTGGTTTCTCCTTTTGACCTGGAAATTAGTCATTGTAATCTTAAGCCTCGTACACACGGTCGGACTTCAAACAAACTTTTCTGTGGATTTTTGTCCGAAGGGAGTTGGCCGGGCACAACCATAGCATACACACGCTCTGACTTTTCTGCAAACTTTCCCAAAACTTTTCCAACATCACGTGGTTTTTCTGCTCTTTTCTGCTCTTTACCGCCACCCTTTTGTCAACTTCTGCTATTGTTGTTTGATTTTAACATTGGTTCTGGGCATGCTTATTTGTCCATCGGACAAAAGTCAGATGGATTTCTGTACACACGGTCGGACTTTGCTCCATCGGACTTTTGTTGGCGAAAAGTTTGTCCATTTTCAGATCGAACATTTGTCTGATGAAAACCAAAAAAGTTTGTCTGATGGAGTGTACACATGGTCGGATTTTTTGTAAAACTTGCTCATTTTGAAGTTTGTCGGCAAAAAGTCAGACCGTGTGTACGGGGCTTAAGAAAATATCTTTTGGCGTTGCTCAGGAGTCCAGCAGTATTGGGAATTGGTGCTAGATATGATGAACAGAGCTGCCTTAGTTGCTGTGCCTTTGGCGATGGAGGTGTGCCTTTTGGGGCTCATTGAGACCATTGTACCATCCTCTGCCAAACGCACGCTGATTACCCTGCTGCTCTTCTATGCTCGTAAGAACATTGCTACGCAGTGGAAGAAGCCCGCCCCCCCCTCTCTGATGCAATGGAAACGCTTAGTGAACAACAGCCTTCCCCTATACATGGATACTTATGCTAATCGGGGCTGTCCACTGAAGTATGACAAGGTCTGGCGCACTTGGTTAGCTGAGTCTGAAACAGCTTAATGAGTTGGGAGTGAGCCTGGTCATCGTGTCGGGGTCTAGCCTTGCTCATATACTTTCCTCTTACTCCGGTGACTTCTGATGTGTTTCTGCTGACTAGTGGGTTTATTATAATATATGCCCTCCTGGGTTCTACTTGGGCGGTATCGTTGTACCCCACCATTGCTATGTATTGTATCACTGGGTTCAGACTGCAAAATATATTATTCTTTTGTACGTGCTCTTTTTCGGTACTGTTGGTGCTTAAGCTATGTGTGTTGTATGTAGGGATGAGCTCGGTGTTCGAGTCGAACATAGGTTCGACTCGAACATCGGCTGTTCGCGCGTTCGGCGAACAACGAACGATTTGCACCATCGCAGTGTAATCCCGGCGCTGTGATTGGCCAAGCATGCACTGTGACCCTGCATGCTTGGCCAATCACAGCGCCGGCAGCGAGGAGAGCAATGATTGGCCACAGGCAGGATGCCTGTGGCCAATTATAGCTGAGGGGGTTTAGTACACGCCCCACACTATAAAAGGCCGCCAGCACAGCGGCCAAGTGTAGTGTGTTCCGGAGCAGGGAAAGTGAAGGATAGGCAGGGACAGTGTCATATCTATTCTTTGCTAAACCTTGTGTGTAGGGACAGAGAAGGATAGGCAGGGAGAGTGTCAGTGTCATATTCTTTGCTAAACCTTGTGTGTAGGGAGAGAGAAGGATAGGCAGGGGACAGTGTCAGTGTCATATTCTTTGCTAAACCTTGTGTGCAGGGAGAGAGAAGGATAGGCAGGGAGAGTGTCAGTGTCATATACTTTGATAAACCTTGTGTGCAGGGAGAGAGAAGGATAGGCAGGGGACAGTGTCAGTGTCATTGTTGCTAAGCTTCCTGCACATTATACACCTGAAGTTAGCCCGTATTGCTGCTTTTTCCTGGTGTGTTACACCAACAGGATTTTGCGGCACTTACAGTGGGCGGAGTGTACCTCCTGACCATATTACACCTTAACTTAGCCTGTATTGCTGCTTTTTCCTGTTGTGTTACACAAACAGGATTTTGCGGCACTTACAGCGGGCGGAGTGTGCCTCCTGACCATATTACACCTTAACTTAGCCTGTATTGCTGCTTTTTCCTGGTGTGTTACACAAACAGGATTTTGCGGCACTTACAGCGGGCGGAGTGTACCTCCTGACCATATTACACCTTAACTTAGCCCGTATTGCTGCTTTTTCCTGGTGTGTTACACAAACAGGATTTTGCGGCACTTACAGCGGGCGGAGTGTGCCTCCTGACCATATGACACCTTAACTTAGCCTGTATTGCTGCTTTTTCCTGGTGTGTTACACAAACAGGATTTTGTGGCACTTACAGCGGGCGGAGTGTGCCTCCTGACCATATTACACCTTAACTTAGCCTGTATTGCTGCTTTTTCCTGGTGTGTTACACAAACAGGATTTTGTGGCACTTACAGCGGGCGGAGTGTGCCTCCTGACCATATTACACCTTAACTTCACCTGTATTGCTGCTTTTCCCATTTCCCTGCAGGCCATTACAATGTCTGGAAGGCAAACAAGGAGAGGCAGACAGTCAGGAGCCAAAAAAAGAGGGCAAGCAGGCTCTGTGTCTAGAGACAACAGTGCTGGTCGTGGACGCGGTTCATCGCCATCAGCACGTGGCCATGGGACACGCTTGTCCTTCTTTTCGGCAGCTGGACGTGTTGAGCCGCATCATGCCGAAGACTTGGTAGAGTGGATGACCAAGCCCTCCTCATCCTCCTCATCCTCTCTCACCCAGTCTCAGGGTACTGGCAAAGCAGCTGCCAAAGCATCCTCTTCCCTCATATCAATGTCATCATCAGTCACTCCTTCCCTAGACCAACCATGTCCTCCTGAGGATTCCCCTGAACTGTTTGAGCACAGTGTTGGGTACATGCTCCAGGAGGATGCCCAGCGTTTCGAAGGGTCTGATGATGATACCCAGCTAGAGGAAGGCAGTAGCGTGAGAGCAGAGAGAGGGAATGCTCAAGAAGGACACCAATCTGGCAGTCATGTTCCAGCAGCTGCAGCATACTGCCAGATTGGCTCCAGTGATGAGGAGGGAGGGGATGATGAGGTCACTGACTCCACGTGGGTGCCTAATAGGAGAGAGGAGGAGGAGGAGGAGGAGGAGGATGAGGAGGAGGCACATCTCCAACGAGGCAGGATGCCCTCGGGGGGCCAGCGTAAGGGCAGCACACCGACGGAATCACACCGCAGAGCTCCGCCTGTGCAGGGCGCTGCCTCTGCCCGTTATTCAAAAAGTTCTTTGGTGTGGGCCTTTTTTGAGTCGAGTGCATCAGATCGCACAGCTGCTGTTTGCAACATATGTCTCAAGCGTATATCGCGTGGCCAAAACATCACCCGCTTGGGCACCACATGCTTGACCAGACATATGTTGACCTGCCATGCAGCTCGTTGGCAAGCCTACCTTAAAGACCCACACCAAAGAACAAAGCTGACCTCTTCTTGCACCGCATCAACTGGGATCTCCAACCCCACTATACCTTCAGTCCTCTCTGAAACCTGCTCTGAGAGGAATGAAGGTGTAGAATTAGGTGTGTCACAGCCAAGTACTTGCGGGCACTCTGCTAGCAGTACACCAACGTCCGATTCTAGCAGGCAAATTTCCCTGCCCCAGCTCCTGGACCGTCGAAAGAAGTTCACTCCCAGCCATCCACATGCCCAGCGGTTGAATGCTAGCTTGGCTAAATTGCTAGCGCTTCAACTGCTGCCTTTTCAGTTGGTAGACTCGGCCCCCTTCCGTGAGTTTGTGCAATGTGCGGTTCCTCAGTGGCAGGTTTCCAAACGCCACTTTTTCTCACGGAAGGCGATTCCGGCTCTCTACCGGCATGTGGAAGGCAATGTCTTGGCCTCGCTGGACAGGGCGGTCAGCGGTAAGGTGCATATTACCGCTGACTCATGGTCCAGCAGGCATGGACAGGGATGTTACCTTTCTTTCACGGCCCATTGGGTCACTCTTTTGGCAGCTGGGAAGGATGCAGGACAAGGTGCAGTAGTATTGGAGGTTGTTCCACCGCCACACCTCCAAAATGCTACTACTGGTTGTGACACACCTCTGTCCTCCACCCGTCCTCTTCTTCTTCCTCTGTGGCCTCTTCCTGTGCTTTGTCCTCGGAACCAGCGGTGCTCCGTAGGCGTTCAAGGGGCTACGCAAGTACGCAGGCAAAAAGATGCCATGCCGTGCTTGCGCTGGTGTGTTTGGGGGACAGGAGCCACACTGGGGCAGAGGTTCTGTCTGCTCTACAGGGGCAGGCCGAGAGGTGGTTGACGCCACGCCAGCTTAAGACAGGAATGGTAGTTTGTGACAATGGCACCAACCTCCTCTCCGCTCTCTGACAGGGACAACTGACCCATGTGCCCTGTGTGGCTCACGTCCTTAACCTGGTGGTGCAGCGGTTCTTGGGCAGGTACCCGGGCTTACAGGATGTCCTGAGGCAGGCCAGGAAAGTCTGTGTGCATTTCCGCAGATCTTATAATGCCAGTGCTCGCCTGGCTGAGCTGCAAAAGAAGTTGAACCTGCCCAAGAACCGCCTTATATGTGACATGCCCACCAGGTGGAACTCAACGTTGGCCATGCTGCAGCGGCTGCACACGCAGCAGAGGGCCATCAATGAGTACCTGTGCGACTACGGCACCAGGACAGGGTCAGGGGAGCTCTTTTTTTTACCACGCCAGTGGGGCATGATCAGGGATGCATGCACTGTCCTGGCACCATTTGAGGAGGCCACAAGGATGGTGAGCAGTGACAGTGCATGCATCAGTGACACTGTACCTCTTGTCCACCTGTTGGAACATACGCTGCGTGGAATAATGGACAGGGCACTTGAGGCAGAACAGAGGCAGGAAGAGGAGGACTTCCTTGCCTCTCAAGGCCCCCTTTACCCAGACAGTGTTCCTTCTGTCCCACCCATCGCACAGGAAGAAGAGAAGGAGGAGGAGGAGGATTGTGTCAGCATGGAGGTGGAGCCTGGCACTCAGCATCATCAGCAGCAGTCTTTTAGGGATGATTTACAGTCCCAAGAAACCAGTGGACTTGTACGTGGCTGGGAGGAGGTGGCTGCGGATCATGTCATCCTTAGTGACCCAGAGGACTCCGGACTGAATGCCTCAGCTAACCTACGCTGCATGGCCTCCCTGATCCTGCAAAGTCTGCGGAAGGATCCTTGTATTCTTCGGATCAAGGAGAGGGACCATTACTGGCTGGCCACTCTCCTTGATCCACCGTACAAGGGTAAGGTTGCGTACCTTATCTTACCGTCGCAGAGGGAGCAGAGGATGAGACAACTCCGGGAGGCCTTGCAGAAAGGTCTGTGCAACGCGTTCCCAGAGACTGGGAGGTTACAAACTCCTGGTCCTGGACAACGAGTTGCTGAGGCTTCGGTCAGTCAAAGAAGGAGCGGTGGGGAAGGTGGCCGTCTGACCGAAGCGTTCAGACAATTCTTTAGTCCGCAGCCCCAAGGTATGATCGGTTCCAGCAACCATCGCCAGCGTCTGATATACATGGTGCAGGAATACCTAGGGGCAAGGTCAGACTTGGACACCTTCCCCACCGAAAATCCTCTGGCTTACTGGGTCTTGAGGATGGATCACTGGCCAGAGCTTGCACAGTATGCAATTGAGCTACTGGCCTGTCCTGCATCCAGCGTTCTTTCGGAACGCACATTCAGTGCTGCTGGAGGATTTGTCACGGATCACAGGGTGCGCCTGTCCACCGACTCTGTTGATCGACTGACCTTCATAAAGATGAACCAGTCTTGGATCACCACCAGCTACCAAACACCTGAAGCTGATATAACAGACTAATTTATTTTCAAATGTCACATCCCTTCAAGACTGATGCTGATGCTGAGAGACTGTCCTGTTATGTTGACTGACTATCCTCCTCCTCCTCAATGATCCGATTGACGATGATAGCTTGGAAGAACATTTTTGTTTCTGGGTGCCACCACCAGTGGCTAAGGCCCAATTTTACAGCCCCTGTTTAACAGGGGTGTGTTATTACAATTTTTTTATGCAATGCTTTGCAGCAGGGCTTATTCCTGCACTCCAACTAGAGTATCTGGGAGTGGTTGCAGTGTCGTGGCACCAGCACCAGTGGCTAAGGCCCAATTTTTCAGCCCCTGTTTAACAGGGGCGTGTAATTACAATTTTTGATGCAATACTTTGCAACAGGGCTCATTGCTGTGCTCCAAGTACAGTATCTGTGAGGGGTTGCAGTGTTGTGGCACCAGTGCCTAAGGCTCAATTTTTCTGCCCCTGTTTAACAGGGGCATGTAATTACAATTCTTGATCTAATAATTCACAGCAGGGCCCATTCCTGCGCCCACCAAGACTAACTGTGAGGCCTTACAGTGTTGTGTCAACACCACCACCACCACCACCACCAAAGGCCCAATTTTTCAGCTCCTGTTCAACAGGGGCATGCAATTACAATTCTTGATCTAATAATTCACAGCAGGGCCCATTCATGCGCCCACCAAGAGTAACTGTGAGGGCTCACAGTGTTGTGGCAACACCAACATGTAAGGGGCAAATTTCAGCTGAGTATATACGGCAGGCCCCTACTTTCAAACATCCAACTTACAAACGACTCCTCCTTGCAAACGGAAGGATACAACAGGAAGTGAGAGGAAATCTACCCCTAGGAAGGCAAATTCTCTCCTGTAAGAGTTAATATGGGAAAAAAGTGTCTCCTCTCCACTGATTCTTTATCACCAATTCTTGTTTCAATAAAAAAAACAAATTTTCAAAAAACATTTGTCATTAGGACGGAAAGTGAGGTGAACTGTTCTGAACAGGTGCACACTGCACAGACAGCAAAACAAATGTTACAGGGGTGATAACCCTTCCCTATGTTTTCCAAAAAGCTTAAAAATAGATTTTTTGGCTGGAGCTACACTTAAACAATGTACCTGTTCAAAATTACAAACAGATTCTACATAAGAACAAACCTACAGTCCCTGTCTTGTATGCACCGCCTGTATAAGGCTGTTCAGAGTATATAGGGCCTTTTTTATTTTGTGTGCGGGGTTCCCCTTAATATCCATACAAGACCCAAAGGTGCTGGTAATGGGCTGGGGTAGGGGGGGGGGTGTGTGATGGGGTAGCTATGCCATTCTTCTTAAAGATTTTCATCCATATTACCGGGACCAGACATTACATTAAAGCCGCAAGCAGTTTTAAATGGCTTTTTTTCCTTTAGAAATATAATTTTGTGCAGGGACAGTTCTAAACACGGGAAACACGTGGCACTTCACAGGCATACTTTAGACACCCCCAAGGTACGATATTTAAAGGAATATTTGACTTTTTTTTTCACTTTATGCATCATTAAAATGACTGCTCCAGAAAAACGGCCGTTTTTAAAACTTCTTTTTGCATTGATACATGTCCCCTGGTGCAGAACCCGGGTTCCCAAACCCTTTTTTAGGACAATAACATGCATAATAGTCGTTATAATTAGCACTTTAGATTTCGAACGTTCGCATCCATTGTATTTAATAGGGTTCTAAAGTTTGTGCGAACTTTCGGTCCGTTCGCAGGTTCTGGTGCGAACTGAACCCGGGGGTGTTCGGCTCATCACTAGTTGTATGTGTTGAAAAACTTTAATAAAAAATAATTGTAAAAAAAAAAAAAAAGAAAAGATGAAGATGGAAGATTTAAAGGTGCAAAAATACACAAAAATGTATCAAAAATATAAATTTATTTATAAAGAGAACAACAGTATAAAGAAAGATAAAATATCCATCCAAATATATAATACAGAGTATGTTACATGTGCAGACTTGGAACAATTTCTCTACATATGTTTCGCCAATAGAATTAGCTTCTTCAGGAGATTGTATCAGTCAAACACTGTCTGCTAGAATAGAGAACATCAAAATCAAAAAACAAAAAGACAAAAAAAGAAAATACACAATTATGAATACATAAACAAATACTCATACAAAATACCCTGTTGGCTGGGACTCAGGTTAAGACCCAAGTGGATTTAAATAATTACCTAAAGGTGATATCAATCACTAATTGATGGTGGATAGGGAGGCCCAGAGATCAAAAGGAACCCCTACATGGATTTGGATCATCTGGTGTACCACAGAGGCCAGTAATTAAATGTGTATAAGCCCAGTTAACAAGCCAAATAGTGGATTTATTTTGGACGTCTAGGGTAGAAAAAGTAAAACTATTTTACCACAAGAATATGTATCAATGTTATTGATACAATTGGAATATTAAGCCTTTGGGAGAAATCACTAGTCCACAATTCATGTACCTTAAATTTGATGACAAAAAATTGATAACTGATGTACTTCCGCTTATTCTGAAGATCCAACCAAGATCTGTCAACAATCAGACAAGTCAAAAATAGGAAAAAAGCCCAAAGAAAAGAAACCTCATAGGAGGAAAATTCAAGGAACCAACCTGTGTAATAGTCACTGGTAAGATCATGGGTTCAGACATAGGTAAGAAGTACTTCTAGAATATCTCCCAAAATTCACAGAGACACCATCAAAATCTGAGAACTGTAGGAGAGAGCAAATCAGCAAAAAATTCTAAGAGCGAGAAACCAAAATCAAAAAGGTACTTCATGAATTGTGGATAATATTCACCAAAATGGACATCTTCCTTCACATATGTCTTTCCCCTTTGACGTCCGGAATGTAATGAATATCCTCTGGCTGGGGGTTTAAATACAGACCTCCTCCCAGCCAATTGGCCACCGTTTGGCGCCAAACAATTGGGCGGGAGCGGACGCTTTCAGATGCGCAAAATTCCATTGACGGAACCGGACATGATGCTGTGGGTTGACAGGCGCACAGGAAGTGATGTTTCCATACCCTCCGTGAGCCTGCCACACTGTCAGCAAAGAACCGTAATGAAACCTCATTGAAGATGGAAAAGTTTAATTGGGAAAATCAACGTCAATTAGATGTTGAAGGGACTTATCTCCACCTCTAAAACTTGTTAGAGGGAAATAGAGCTGGTCAAAACATGAAGGAATGCTTGGCGCTAACCACTGATGCCAATTGGTGCAGCAGTGAAAAAACGCCCTGGGCGTCCGTGTGGTCACCTAATCCAAAGAAGCAGGGGTAACATAATATATATTTTGAATGTAGTCTATAACAGATAATTTAGGTGGGATGTCCACCCACAACAGGGAGATACTGAAATGGAACCCTGGTTCCGCTATTTTAATGAGGCCGGCATCAGCTTCCTGGTCTTTTTATCTGAGAAAAAACGGATTAGAATTTCAGCCATAGATAAAGAGATCAAAGAGTTAAAAGAGAAGCTGACACCATATAAGTCCTCTTCTGAATATCTTATTCTCTCCACTAACCTCAAAACACACTTAGAAAAAGAGGAGCGTGATCAAAGAACAAAAAAACAGAAGTATACCAGGGATGTTAATGATTATAAAACTCATAATATGTTCAGCTGGCAAAAAAAAGAGAATGCTCCTCTTAATAACACTGATGATCAGTCACAGATGTACACCACAGCCCCGGCCCCCCCGGGTAATCTGTTGAGACTCCCTTTACTTGCTGGCTCTGCTCCAGCACCAGAAAGGAGAATTCCACCTTCCACGCCCAACGGCCCAAAATATAAACATCCCAATATGTATACCCCTGATACCCACCGTGGAAGACCCTATACATACAATGGAAGAGGAAGGGGTAACAATAGAAATAGAGGTAGAAGTCACCCTTCAGGAAATAGAAATTATCCTCAACATCATGAACAGCCTAGATCTCCACGACGATGGCATGAAGAACACCACTATGATAATTTTTATCACTAAAGGACACCTATCAGGACTTACAAGAGATATACACCATTGCGGGAGGAATCTGATCATGAACCATAGTACCCCTCTCAGACATATAGGGAAAGGGAACATGATTATTACAACAGATCTCCTTACAACTATAATCAAACCAATACAGGATCGTCATACCCGTCGGGTTTTCAGAGAATAACGGACAACCACAAGAGAACACTAGAAAAAAGCAAGGCTACAGAGGGGGGAGGCGGACCCGCAAAAAGAAAATGCATTTAGATGACTCTGGCATTTTTTATCTCAGCCAGGCCTCCTTTTCTGATGCTGAAAAGCTCATACTCAATAAAGGTCTGAAATACACACCTTCCAAAAAACTCAATAAATTTGCCACCTTTATTGATATACAGAAATACATCCGCAAATTAAATATTCAAAGACATTTCATTTCAAATCCGTACGTTTCCTCATCCACTTACCAAACAGGCGATACTGTTCACTCAGGCCTGGCTAACCCATCTTTATTTAATCCTCCAGGCTCTATAGCTCCATCAATTTCAGTATTTCGAGAGCTAGTCCTCAAAGATCTTGAACAACTCCCGATTAAGAGAACTCATGAGAATCCAAATATTAAAGAAGGACTCAAACTCCTATGTGAACGCAAGGATCTGACAATATGTCCCGCAGATAAAGGCGGTGGGATTGTCATCCTGGACAAAAGTGCTTACTATGACGAAATGTCCAGAATATTGAGTGATTCTAATACTTATTGGCCTTTGAATATGGACCCTACCAGTAATTACAAACAAGCTTTAACATCTCTAGTAGATAAGGGGATAGAATTAAACATTCTGGACAAAAAAGAAAGGGACTACCTCATTCCTACTGTTCCCCGAATCCCAATTATGTACTATCTTCCTAAAGTACATAAGGATCCCATTCATCCTCCAGGTCGCCCTATTATTAGCGGAATTAATTAAATGACATCCCGTATAGGGAAATACATCGACTTTCTTTTACAACCTTTGGTGAAAAAAATACCCTCTTACTTGAAAGATATTAAGGCTACTCTGAGGCCTCGTACACATGGCCGAGAATCTCGTCAAGAAAAAACACGTTGTTTTTCTTGACAAGATTCTTGGACAAGAAACTTGTCCCGGCCGAGTGTACAGACGCTCCATTCAAAGAACCCGCGGTTCTTTGAATGGAGCGAACGCGGTGACGTAATCGACTACGATGAGCGTGCGCTCGTCACATTCAATGCCGTCGCCGCCACCTTGCTACACCCTACCTATGCCTAGGAAGCTACCGCGCATGCGTCAAAGTCATTTTGAGCATGCGCGGGTTTCCACGGCGACAGGTAAGTGTACACACACTCGGGTTTCTCGTCGAGAAACAGGCCGACGAGAAACCCGACGAGAAAATAGAGAGCAGGTTCACTATTTTTCTCGTCGAGATTCTTGTCAGTTTTCTTGACGAGAAAAGTGAAAGCCGCGTACATATGACCGATTTACTCGGCAAGAAAGCTCTGCCAGCATGTTTCTTGCTGGTTCTTGCCGAGAAACTCGGTCGTGTGTACAAGGCTTGAACCTTTTGCAACAAGTGAAATATGCTGATAACCTCATTCTGGTAACAGCTGACATTAAGTCATTATATACATCTATACCACATGATTTGGGTCTAGCTGCTGTCCAAAGATTTCTGTCGGACAGCAATACTATTCCCAAGATCCAACAAGAGTTCATCATGGAGTTGTTACTGTTTGCTACTAAGCAAAACTATTTTTGGTTCAAAGGTACCTTCTTTTTGCAGGAGAAGGGTGTTGCCATGGGGGCCAAGTTTGCCCCCAGCCTGGCCAATTTATTTATGGCCCAATGGGAGGAGGATGTCGTATATGCTCTCCACAGGGCTAACTACATGGACGACATCCTCCTCCTGTGGCAGGGTGACCCCTCTTCCTTGAGCGAGTTCATGACCACACTGAACCATAACAACAGAGGTATCAAACTGAAATATGAGGTAAGTACTTTTACAATACATTTCTTAGAATTAGAAATTTCGATATCAGACCAACAACTGGTGACCAAAACCTTCTTTAAACCCACAGATAGGAACAGATATATTCCAGTTGACAGTTGTCACCATGCGTCCTGGTTAAAATCCATTCCTCGGGGTACATTTTTTTTTATTTATTTTTATTTTTTTATTTAATGATAAGATGGACATTACATACAGGTACAGTTTCAATTTACATACATTACTTTAGCAACATACATCTCCAAGTATTGCATATGAAGGGCTTAACAACACTCTAATTAATACAACTCCGTCCTTCTTGGAACTTTATCATGGGTTAGGAGCGTTGGCTCCATAGTATCAGTCCCGGAACTATAAGCGACAGTAAACTTAGGTTAGAAAGCCTGTCACCCCTTTCGGGAACATTCTGTGAGCAGGCCCTTTATATGTAGGTCCAGGCACAGAGAGCACAGCCCAGAAATTGGCCGACCCCAATTGCACATGTGTGTAAGTTGATACTATACTACTGGAACAGAGTATCAAGGTACTTGAGAAAATATTCATAGTATGACCCATAACTAATTTAACACTACAACAATACCTGTATTCAGATTTTCAGGAATAATAGTGATGTTACCAGGTTCACTGCTCTAAACATGCTACTGCGCCTTTCTACATGTCTTCGCATATACATTAGAAATCAACATACAGTTTACTCAACGCTAGAGGATGTCATGTAGTGGTGGGCCATAGATCCCAAAATTTCTGATGAACATGTATTCTGTCCAGTTTATACGCTAGCATATTTTCCATTAAACATTGAGCATTTACTCTGTTTATGACCTCCAACACTGTAGGGGAGTCTGGGGATCGCCATTTGGCTGCAATTGATATACGGGCAGCAAATAGGATATGTACAATCACTATCCTTTGTGCACATGGGAAGGATTCTATCCCTAATGTAAGAAGTGCTAATTCTGGGGTGGGTTTACAATTCGTTTTGGAAATATCTGAGATAAGTGAAAATACATCTCTCCAGAAGTTATTTAATATACTACAGTGCCACATAACATGTAGGAGGTTACCTCTGTGCTGACAGTCTCTCCAACAAAGTGGGGAAAGAGTGGGGTTCATTATGTGTAGGCGCGTCGGGGTGATATACCACCTATGTAGTAACTTACACGAATTGTCCCAGTGATCTACACAGGCTGAGGATACCCTATTGTATTTAATAGCAGTCATCCATTGCAGGAATGTAAAGATTGTCTGTAGTTCAGCCTCCCATTTGAGCATATTCGGGGGTTTTGGAGTTCTTTAATTGTTGGTTACAGAATCTATAGCAGAGAGATATACCCCTTATGTTTGTCTTGCTACTGGACATGAAGAATTCCCATAGGACTAATGGGACTTCCGTGGTAGCATGAGGATTCATTTTATTATAACTCCTAATTTGCTGTATCATAAGGGTGTCAAGTGCTGAAGGTTGAGTAATATCTACAGTGTGAAAATGTACGCCCTTTTGTTTCCAGTGATGTGTTGAGAAGTTTTGAATAAGGAATGTGTAGGTCGTGAGAGGAATTTCTAGTTTATGAGTAGCCTCCTCCGGGAATTTCATCTTGGTGAATAAGAACCACGCAGCAATTGAGGCCCTTATTGTAGGGTAATCAGGTATTAGGGGTTTGTGATGTATGGTGGATGCCATCAGGAGTGCAATTAGATCATGAGTGGGTGTAACCTCCCTTTCTATTTGATTCCATAAATTATCTTCCTGACTAGAGAACCAAAATTTCAGTTGGTCCAATATAGAGGCAGTATAGTAGGCGTACGCGTTCGGTAAGCTTCCTCCCCCCACCTTTTTGTGTAAGTAGAGAGTTTTCATCGCTATTCTAGGTTTTTTATTCTCCCATATGTAGGCATTCAGAAGCTTTGCAAGATCCGAGAAAAATCTGTGGGGTATAGGGATTGGGATGGTTCTGAAAAGGTATAGAATCTTGGGGAATACTTGCATCTGATATGCTGCAATCCGCCCCATCCATGACAGTTGGAATTTGGACATCTGTGAAAAGTCTTTCTTGATCTGCTCTAGGAGGGGTAAAAAAAATTCAGAGTATAGCTTGGATGTAGGGTGGGTGAGTTGGATACCTAAGTAGGTAATAGAGGGGGCATCCCAGGTGCATGGGAATAGTAGTTCGAGTTTGGCGACCTTATTTTGGGTTAAATGAAGTGGCAGGGCAAAACATTTAGAGGTATTAATTTTGTAATATGTTATTTTCCCAAATTCATTGATAATTTCCGTGGCTTTACTTAGTGAGATGGATGGATTGGTCATGGTAAGAATCACATCGTCTGCAAACAAACCTATTTTGTGTTCCGTGTGTCCAATTCGGAGGCCTGTGATCTCCCCAGTGGATCTAATGATTTCTGCAAGGGGTTCTATTGCTAGTGAAAAAACAATCGGAGACAGCGGACATCCCTGTCTCGTTCCATTTGTGAGGTTGAAGGAATCAGAGAGCATCCCTGACGTAAATACTCTGGCGGAGGGATTCGTGTATAGAGACATGACCGCTGAATGCAAGAATCCGCTTATGCCGAATTTATGTAGTGTGTGTGACAGGTATGACCAGTGAACTCTATCAAACGCCTTTTCCGCGTCTAAGGCTACAAATATGCTAGGCGTGCGATTGAGTTCCGCGTGTCTCAGGAGATTGATCATTTTTCTAGTGCCATCTGGAGCCTGTCTGCCCTTGACAAAGCCCACTTGTTCTAGCCCAATGAGCGTAGGGGTTACATTGAGTAGTCTGTTTGCTACTATCTTTGCATAGATCTTTAGATCCGAGTTCAAGAGTGAAATGGGCCTATAATTCTGGGGGTAGGCAGCATCCTTCCCGGGTTTTGGGATAGTCACTATAATTGCTTGGAGCATTTCCTTTGGGAATGTACAGGTGTGTGCCGCCGTATTGTATAGATCTACCAGTGGAGGGGCGAGCAAAGATGAGAATGTTTGGTAGTATTCGGCTGAGAACCCGTCGGCTCCCGGTGATTTGTGTTTGGGAAGTTTCTTAATTACGTCCTTGATTTCATCTTCTGTAAAGGGTGCATTAATCGTGCCTAAGGTCCCCTTATCTATGGTCGGGAGGTCAATCCTTTTGAGAAAGTCAGTAATCTCAATTTCTGTGGGTTGGTGGGTAGACTTATCCTGGTTTAGGTTATATAGGATTTCGTAAAAGTCTTTAAACGTGTTCGCTATGTCTTTGGGGTTCTGGTATGAAGTATTGTTAGTGGGATGTTTAATTATAGATATTTTGGTTTGTGCTTGCCTTTTCTTTAATTGGGATGCTAGCAACTTCCCCGCTCTATTGTTCTGGGAGTAGAAAGTTAGTTTAAGTCTCTTATAGTAAAGGTCGTAGTCTGATTTCAACACTAGTCTCAGCTCTTCCCTACTGGAGTTCAGTTGTTGTAATAAGGAGTGGTCCCCATTTTTTTTATGCTTACTTTCTAAGTCAGCTATGCAGTCATGGAGTTGCGATATAAATCTGTTTTTTTTCCTTTTTTCCCTAGCTGCTATCTGGATCAAGGCGCCTCTCGTGAAGGCTTTATGAGCGCACCAGATTGTCGCGGGGGAAGTGCCAGGGGTTTCATTGAACTCAAAGAATTCATTTAGCTTCCAGTGAATTTCCTCCCTAATTTTGGGCTGGGAGAGTAGGTATGTGTTGTTACGCCAAAGTGGGGAGGCTGTAGTTTTGTTGGTGGAGGTTATATCAATGGTGATGGGGCGTGGTCAGACCATGTGATGGTGTGAATATTTGCTTTGAGTACCTTTTGTAAAGTATATTTGTCCGTAAGGAAGAAGTCAATCCTAGAGTAACTCTTGTGGACCGGTGAGAAATAGGTGTAGTCCCTCTCTGTGGAGCGGAGACAGCGCCATGGGTCATAGAGATCTTCCCCTAGGCAGAAATTACCTAGGGATGGTCTTCGTCTCCGCTCCCCAGAGGAGGAGTCAAGCATGTCATTCATAAGTACATTAAAATCTCCACAAATGACCAGGTTACCTTTTTTCATTGCTTTTGCTTTTTGTATGGTTTTGCGTATAAATCTAATCGGGCTTTTGTTCGGAGCATACAAATTCACCAGTGTGTATACCTCATTGTTAATTTCGGTAACCAGGATGATATACCTACCATTACCATCATAGTGTTCATCTAGGAGTTTAAAAGATACAGAGTCCTTAATAGCGACCATTACTCCATTGTTTTTTTTTTTGAGTTATTTGCCATGAAGACATGTAGAAATTTGTTATGGGAGCATTTAGGTATACTTTGGTCCAGGAAATGAGTCTCTTGTACACACAGTACATCACAGTTCTCGTCCAGGGCAGTTTTCCATAGGGATCTCCGTTTATAAGGGCTGTTAAGTCCTCTAGCGTTAATAGATAGCAGTTTAAGTGTCATTTATTTCATTCATGGTGCTTCGGTGACATCTAGTGGCGCAGTATGAGAATTGGCTGAAGCAAAGCATTAATTTCTGAGCAGTGAGGAGCTGTAATTTGATTTTCAATACATAAACCTGGAGTCTCAAAATTATACAGAGACAAATGACCATTGCAACGTCAATGGTCAGAAAATCAAAACATATAACCGTCATCATCAACAGGATGGATTTGGGACAATCCCAAAAGCAGTATCGGGGTAAAGACATTCAGGTGATTACCTTTTCAGCCGAACATCTGGGTACCATCTTTTCAGCATAAGAAGGCGAAAGAGGCACAGTAAGGTTAATTTGGAAAATAGGAAGTTCAGCACCATAGAACCATTATTAGTGTAGTACAGATGTGGTTATTTGTCACGGTTGTTCCTGGCACTGCGGTAGTTGTTAAGTTCCGATCTGGGTGAAGACTGGTCCATGGATTCAGGGAAACCTTCCTGGGGAAGGAGTCCCCACTTGCGAAGTAGTTCCAGACCTTTATCCAGGGAGGAAATGGTATACCATTCGTTGTTTTTCTCCAGAATGATTTTTGCAGGGAAGCCCCATCTATAGAGAATCTTGTGGTTTCTCAGCATTTTTGTAACCGGTATCAGATTATTTCTAGCCTTCATTGTGGCCTGTGATAGGTCAGCATAAAGTGTGATTCCAGCATATGGGTCTGGGAGGGTGTTGTTTTGCCTGGAAAACCTCATAAGCTGGTCTTTAATATGAAAGAAATGAATTCTGGCTATAACATCCCTAGGAATCTTCTCAGGGAGATGTTGTGGTTTGTGCAGCCTGTGTGCTCTGTCAATAATGACATCCGCTGTGGTGAGAGAGGGAATTGCTTTTTTCATTAGCTGCTGCAGGAATAAACTCAGTTCAGCAGGCTTAACTGTTTCAGGGATCCCTCTGAATTTCACATTGTTCCTGCGTGCGCGGTCCTCGAGATCTGAGACCTTTAGGCGTAGTGCTTTGAGTTCATCTTCTAGGTCCACATGAGCATCCACCATTTCGTTGTGGGCTGCAGAGAAATCCCTCATTTTGTTTTCCACATAGGCAATTCTATCTCCCATTGCACTCAGCTCCCTGCGTGTGGAGTGAGTGATGTGAGCTATGTCTTGTTGTATGGCCCCTCTTAGCGTCAGGATCATATCCTTCATTATTGTATCAGTCATGGGCTGACCAGAGACAGGCATAGCATCCAGTTTCTGGGCATATGAGGCAGCCTGCTCCATGTCATCTCCCCCCCTTCTTGTTCATTGCTGTCATCCCCTGGGGCACTGACCCTCCGTTTTTGTTTGAGGGGGCTGTTGAATGGGGAAGAATAAGGGGGCTGATTTAGTGTGTCGTCAGGTGGCTCACCCTGCAAAGTGAAGGTCGCACCGTTCTCTCCCTCATGGCAGTGTGATGCATGCAGTCCCGCTGCGGCGCCATCTTGGTCCTTCCGGCCTGTCATGGAGGGATAGAAGTCTGTCAATTTTCTGGGCCCCTCTCTGTCCTTGCGTTTGGCCATGCTATCAGCGGGGTTCCTCCTGTCTTCCGCCGCTCGGGTGTGCAGTTTCTGAGCCTCAAAAGCCGCTAAAGGTTGCTTAAGGTCCCCTGATGTGTCGGAGCTCTCCTCTCACACCACCATCCGCTCCGGCCGCCGGTTCCGCCCGACCGGGGTCAATTTTTAAGATTAAGAAGGAATTGCACCAATACGACTGACTATAAACATCAAGCTACGATTCTCAAAACTCGCTTTGTTGAAAAAGGTTACGATCCTAAAAATGTGGATGAGGAAATCAACAAAATAGCTTTACTGGACAGGAACAATTTATTATCAGACAGAAACCATCGGATTCAAAATGAAAAATTTAAGTGGTCTTTCATTACATCTTTTTCTAGACGACATAAGCAAGTTAAAGATATTTTTAGCCGACACTGGAAGATTTTAAAGAATGACAGACTTTTGGGCCCAGTACTCCCTGAAAGAGCAGGCATTATATATAGAGGAGCTCAGCCATCGAGTGGATTTATTGCTCCTAATGTAATTGATCCTCCGACAAGACCTGTTTTCTTTGAACACCTTAAAGGGTATTACCCTTGTAAAAAATTCAACGTGTGCGCTCACAACAGTTGTGGCAGACGAAAGTCTGAAACTTTTGTATCCACCTGCACCTCTCAACAATACCAGATGAAATGTTTTGCCACCTGTTCTACACAATTTATCGTTTACCTGATTACCTGTCCTTGTAAGACCCAATACGTAGGACACACTATCAGAACTTTCTCAGTAAGAGTAAATGAACATATTGCAGCCATCAAGAAGGGCAAACTCAAACATAGTGTGGTCAGACACTATCGTGAGTGTCACCAAAAAAAACCTCTTGGTTCCACCTTCCAGGAGATAGATAAATTTATTCCACACTGGAGAGGCGAATCAAAAATCAGGGAGGTCTCTAAGCTTGAAACCTTTTGGATTTACCAGCTGAAGACATACACGCCCCATGGTATGAATGTCGAATGGGACGTGAATGCCTTTATTAACCAATCTTGATGTACTTTTCTAGTTGTCCTATTCTCTTTTATAGATCCACTGTTTGCATATCTTTGTCCACATATTTTTATTGTTCATTTTTAGTTTATCTTATGTATTAGACTAAACAGAGATGTTCATGAATATTTACAGTATGTTCTGGCTAGAACACTCAGGAGTGACGCTGACAATGGATAACTGTCCTTTCGTTGAGCGATGTTAGTGACAGATCTAAACTTACCCCCTCTGAGCTTGTTTATGACGGCTCATGGTGTACTCTGAGCTATCTCTCTGTCTCTATATACTACTCGCTGTGATAGCGTGACAGTATCTCCCTACATCGTTTTGTCTGGTCCTCCCATTATTTTGTTTTTCCTTGGTCAGCCTTTTAATACATATGTGCTATGGCAGATTATATACATTTTTATATTTCTTTATGTGCCAGTCCTTTTGCATTTTGGCGTCTTATAGACACGAACCAGAGGCGTGTGTTACCAATAACCTTTGCTAGCACCCGCCTTCTGTTTCACTCCCTCGGGGCGGGGACCTCCTGTGACGCTGTGCACGCATGCTGCGCCTCTCCTCTGTTTTCGCCCTATGAGGGTTGATTGTGCTTGGCGCTCCTGGCGTCACACTATTCCGGCCCCTTTTCAAATTCCTCCTTTCTAGTTGCCATGGCGCTGTAGATGCGCTCGGCGTCAATCCGCTCCTATTGGCCCCTCATCTCGAGGCTTGAAGCAAAGGTTATTACTTGGTCTTCAATGCTTCCTAGTTGCCATGGTGCCGTAGATGCGCTCGGCGTCACGCCGTTCTGATTGGTCCTCGGCCCGAGGCTTGAAGCATTAGCTTATACTTGGTCTTCAATGCTATGATTGGCACTTCACTCCGAGGCTTGAAGCGCACTCTATTGCCGCATTCCCGGAAGTGGATAGGTGCCTGTCATTCCATATACACTATATAAGCGCAGTGGGTGCAGACTAGTATACACCCCTGTAGAAGTCCTTTAGGACAAAATGCATAGGGTCCTACGTTTGCTGCCTGTACTGCGCCCCTATCTACACTTGTGATCACCTTGTATGAATCACTGGATTTCTACTGCTGCTGTTTTTATATATTTTTTATTACTTCTTAAATAAATCCTATCTGCTGTTTTTGATCTGCGCCATGTGGAGGCTTTTTCTTTTCATTTCCTAATTTTTTATACGCTGCTAAACCGTGGAGAGATACTTCCCTTTGGCATATTGTATCCGAGTTCCTAAGAACGGAGAGGCCTGATATTAACCACCATACCTGCTGCGGTCTGATCGGCAACCTCCTAGAGAGAAGCCCCTGGATAAACTACAGGACCGTTACACTTACCTATGCTGGTTTGACCCACCCCTAACCGGTATGTGGGTCCACGTCAAACGGTAAGAGTACCCATCTTTATATCTTTGATATTGGATTTAGTTCCTTGTGTACATCCTCCACTTTCCAATCACCAGGATTGTTATTATCCATTTATTTCATCAGTCTGCTGTTTTGGATACCATCTCTTTTTATAGACATTTTTTTTCATGGACTCCTGCATTGGAGCCCGATTCCTTCTTATTTTCACAAGAAATTCCTGCACGGATATGTTATTGGAGTTGAATTTATGAATCACATTTATTTTGTGTTTTTGTTTTTTTCCACTTATTGTTCATATATACATATATATATATGCTGACACTATTGGTTCACCTATGAATTTTATCTGTTTATAGGGGTACTCCACATTTTGAGATCTACCTCCACCTATATCTCATTTTTTCACTTGTATATGTGATATTCCCATTTGTCACCTTTTTTATTTAATAGCGCTGCACTTTTTTACTTCCAACAGATAATTTAATCATTCAAAAATAAAGATAAAGGGGGCGGAGCCGGCGGCCGCATTGGATGGTGTGGTGAGAGCAAAGCTCTGTCACACCAGGGGACTTTTTTATCTAATCTCTCTTTATTAAATTTTTTCCTTTACCTATAACATTTACACCAGGGGACTTACAACAACTTACAGCGGCGATTGATACACGAAAATAGCCTACCCGAGCGGCGGAAAACAGGGGGAACTTAATCTGCATGATGGCCAAGAGAAAGGAGAGAGAAGGGCCCAGAAAACTGACGACTTCTATCCAGCTCTCTCAGGTCGGACCAGCCAAGATGGCGCCGGCCCTGCCTCACAGCGCTACTCAGAGCAGAACGGTGTGGCCTGCAGTGAAAAGGGTGAGTTGCCTGATGCAGGCAGTTTAATGCTCTCACCTCTATCACCCTCAAACAGCCCTATAAATTAAAAACGGAAACTCAGCTCTCCAGCAGAGAATAATAATGAGCAGGACACAGGGGACAGTGACATGGAGCAGACTGACACCTATACACAGAAACTGGATGCTCGGCCTGTCTCTGGTCAGCCCATGACTGATACACTGATGAAAGAAATGATTCTAACTTTGAGAGGGGCTATCCAGCAGGATATAGTTAACCTCACACACTCCATACGTAAAGAACTGAATGCTCTGGGTGACAGGGTGGATTATGTGGAAACTAAATTGGGAGACTTCTCTGCAGCCCATAATGAGATTGTGGATGCTCACATGGATCTGGAAGATTAGCTCAAAGCCCTTCGCCTAAAGGTCTCAGACCTTGAGGAACTGCTCACGTAGGAACAACGTGAAATTTAGGGGGGTCCCCGAATCAGTGAAGCCTGCTAAACTGAGCTCCTTCCTCCAACAACTGATGACAAAGCACTGCCTTCCCTCACACCTGCGGATGTTATCACTGACAGAGCCCACAGGCTGCACAAGCCACCTCATCTCCCTGAGAAGGTCCCCAGGGATGTCATTGCTAGAATCCACTTCTTCCATATAAAAAAGTGTGATTCTCCAGACAAAACAGCACCCTCCCAGACCCATATGCAGGGATCACAATATATGCTGACCTCTCACAAGCCACCATGAAGGCGAGAAACAACCTGATCCCAGTCACAAAAATGCTGAGGAACCACAAAATACTTTACAGATGGGGCTTCCCTGCTAAACTCCTGCTGGAAAAAGAGAATGAATGGTATACCATCTCTTCCCTGGACAGGGGCCTGGAGCTGCTGTGCAAATGGGGACTTCTACCCGGGAAGGATACCCTGAACCGTAGGGCCGTATGAACTCCAGACCGGGCCCCAACGCCTATCGCAACTCCAGGGAGAAACGTGACAACTATTCGCCTTTATGAATTCCATTAGTGTCATGCTTCCTGAAATGACTTCAACGGCTCTCCCTCAGAATCACCTATACTTCACTTGCCTTTATATGCTAACATATAAGTCGCCTGATGTTCGGCTGACAAGGTAAATACCTGAATGACTTTACCCCAATACTGCTTTTGGGATTACCCCAAATCCATCCAGTTGATGATGACTGTTTTATGTTTCTTTTTTCTGACTTTTGATGTTATGCTAGTTACTCCTCCTTTTTCTTTTTGGAGCTTTCAAACAACTGCACTAGCATGCAGATTACACTATTCCACTGAACTAAAAATAATTCTCTGCTCAAGTCAATTTCCACCTTACACCACTAGATGTCGCCAAAGCACCTTCGAGGACTGCAATGTCCCTTAAACTGTTGTCTATAAATGCTAGAGGTCTAAACAGCCCATTTAAGCATAGATCATTAAAGAAGACCGCCTTTGACAAGAACTGTGACGTGTTTTGCGTACAAGAAACCCATTTTTTGGATCAGAATCACCCAAGATGCTCTCATAACAAGTTTCCACATGTCTTTATGGCAAATGACTCTAGTAAACATAATGGTGTCCTAATAGCCATTAAAGACTCTATTTCTTTTAAGCTCAAAGACATGGCTGATGACCATAGTAGGTATATTATCTTAATAGCTGAACTTAACAATGACATCTATACCTTGGTAAATTTGTATGCTCCAAATAAAAAAACAATGAAATTCATCCACAAAACTATACAAAAGGCTAAGAAATTGAAAAAGGGTAACCTGGTAATTTGTGGAGATTTTAATGTAATTCTGAATGATGTGCTTGATTCCTCCTCTGTGGGGCGTAGACGCAGACCATCCCTGGGTAATTACTGCTTAGGAGAAGAGCTATATGACCCTTGGCGCTGCCTCCGCACCACAAAGAGGGATTACACTAACTTCTCGCCAGTACATAAAAGCTATTCTAGGATTGACTTTTTCCTTACAGACAAATACACCTTACAAAGAGTGACCAGTGCAGATATCCACAATATCACCTGGTCTGACCACGCCCCCATCACGATTGACATAGTAAATGCCAATAAGACTAATCTCAAACCCCTATGGGCGTAACAACACCTACATACTCTCCCAACCCCATATCCAAGAGGAAATTAATAAAAAATTTGAAGAGTTTTTTGCATTTAACGATAGGGATGAGCTCGGTGTTCGAGTCGAACATACGTTCGACTCGAACATTGGCTGTTCGATCGTTCGACGAAGATCGAACGATTTGGGCCGTTCGCGCCAAATTCGAGTGACGCGAACGGCCCACAATACACTGCGCCATCGCAGTGCAATCCCTGCGCTGTGATTGGCCAAGCATGCACTGTGACCCCGTATGCTTGGCCAATCACAGCGCTGGCAGCTAGGAGAGCCATAATTGGCCACAGGCAGGTTGCCAGTGGCCAATTATAGCTAAGGGGGTTTAACACACGCCCCACACTATAAAAGGCCGCTAGCGTGGCGGCCTTGTGTAGTGTGTTTCGGCACAGGGAAAGAGAAGGATAGGCAGGGACAGTGTCATTGTGCTATTCTTTGCTAAACCTTGTGTGTAGGGAGAGAGAAGGATAGGCAGGGAGAGTGTCAGCGATATTCTTTGCTAAACCTTGTGTGCAGGGAGAGAGAAGGATAGGCAGGGAGAGTGTCAGTGTCATATTCTTTGCTAAACCTTGTGTGTAGGGAGAGAGAAGGATAGGCAGGGAGAGTGTCAGCGATATTCTTTGCTAAACCTTGTGTGCAGGGAGAGAGAAGGATAGGCAGGGAGAGTGTCAGTGTCATATTCTTTGCTAAACCTTGTGTGCAGGGAGAGAGAAGGATAGGCAGGGGACAGTGTCAGTGTCATTGTTGCTAAGCCTTCTGCACAGTATACACCTGAAGCTAGCCCTTATTGCTGTGTTTTCCTGGTGTGTTACACTAACAGGCATTTGCAGCACTTACAGCGGGCATAGTGTGCCTCCTGCACACTATGCACCTGAAGCTAGCCTGTATTGCTGTGTTTTCCTGGTGTGTTACACTAACAGGCATTTGCAGCACTTACAGCGGGCGTAGTGTGCTTCCTGCTAAATATACACCTGAAGCTAGCCCTTATTGCTGTGTTTTCCTGGTGTGTTACACTAACAGGCATTTGCAGCACTTACAGCGGGCGTAGTGTGCCTCCTGCACATTATACACCTGAAGCTAGCCCGTATTGCTGTGTTTTCCTGGTGTGTTACACTAACAGGCATTTGCAGCACTTACAGCGGGCGTAGTGTGCTTCCTGCTAAATATACACCTGAAGCTAGCCCTTATTGCTGTGTTTTCCTGGTGTGTTACACTAACAGGCATTTGCAGCACTTACAGCAGGCGTAGTGTGCCTCCTGCACTTTATACACCTGAAGCTAGCCCGTATTGCTGTGTTTTCCTGGTGTGTTACACTAACAGGCATTTGCAGCACTTACAGCGGGCGTAGTGTGCTTCCTGCTAAATATACACCTGAAGCTAGCCCTTATTGCTGTGTTTTCCTGGTGTGTTACACTAACAGGCATTTGCAGCACTTACAGCGGGCGTAGTGTGCCTCCTGCACATTATACACCTGAAGCTAGCCTGTATTGCTGTGTTTTCCTGGTGTGTTACACTAACAGGCATTTGCAGCACTTACAGCGGGCGTAGTGTGCTTCCTGCTAAATATACACCTGAAGCTAGCCCTTATTGCTGTGTTTTCCTGGTGTGTTACACTAACAGGCATTTGAAGCACTTACAGCGGGCGTAGTGTGCTTCCTGCTAAATATACACCTGAAGCTAGCCCTTATTGCTGTGTTTTCCTGGTGTGTTACACTAACAGGCATTTGCAGCACTTACAGCGGGCGTAGTGTGCTTCCTGCTAAATATACACCTGAAGCTAGCCCTTATTGCTGTGTTTTCTTGGTGTGTTACACTAACAGGCATTTGCAGCACTTACAGCGGGCGTAGTGTGCCTCCTGCACATTATACACCTGAAGCTAGCCCGTATTGCTGTGTTTTCCTAGTGTGTTACACTAAGAGGCTTTTGCAGCACTTACAGCGGGCGTAGTGTGCCTCCTGCACATTATACACCTGAAGCTAGCCTTTATTGCTGTGTTTTCCTGGTGTGTTACACTAACAGGCATTTGCAGCACTTACAGCGGGCGTAGTGTGCCTCCTGCACATTATACACCTGAAGCTAGCCCTTCTTGCTTGAGCTATTTTTCTTTTGTGTTACACTAACAGGCATTTGCAGCACTTACAGCGGGCGTAGTGTGCTTCCTGCAAAATAAACACCTGAAGCTAGCCCTTATTGCTGTTTTTTTCCTGTTGTGTAACACAGGCAGTCATCTGCAGCACTTACAGCGGGCGTTGTGTGCTTCCTGCAAAATATACACCTGAAGCTACCCCTTATTGGTGGTTTTCCCATCTCCCTGCAGGCCATTAGAATGTCTGGAAGGCAAACAAGGAGAGGCAGACAGTCAGGAGCCAATAAAAGAGGGCAAGCAGGCTCTGTGTCTAGAGACAACAGTGCTGGTCGTAGACGCGGTGCATCGTCATCAGCACGTGGCCATGGGACACGCTTGTAATTCTTTTCGGCAGCTGGACGTGTTGAGCCGCATTATGCTGAAGACTTGGTAGAGTGGATAACTGAGCCCTCCTCATCCTCCTCATCCTCTCTCACCCAGGCTCGGGGTACTGGCAAAGCAGCTGCCAAAGCGTCCTCTTCCCTGGTATCAATGTCATCATCAGTCACTCCTTCCCTAGACCCACCATGTCCTCCTGAGGAGTCCCCCGAACTGTTTGAGCACAGTGTTGGGTACGTGCTCCAGGAGGATGCCCAGCGTTTCGAAGGGTCTGATGATGATACCCAGCTAGAGGAAGGCAGTAGCGTGAGAGCAGAGAGAGGGGATGCTCAAGAAGGACACCAATCTTGCAGTCATGTTCCAGCAGCTGGAGCATCAGCCGCTTGGGCACCACATGCTTGACCAGACATATGTTGACCTGCCATGCAGCTCGTTGGCAAGCCTACCTTAAAGACCCACACCAAAGAACAAAGCGGACCTCTCCTTGCACCACATCAGCTGGGATCTCCAACCCCACTATACCTTCAGTCCTCTCTGAAACCTGCACTGAGAGGAATGAAGGTGTAGAATTAGGTGTGTCACAGCCAAGTACTTGCGGGCACTCTGCTAGCAGTACACCGACGTCCGATTCTAGCAGGCAAATTTCCCTGCCCCAGCTGCTGGACCGTCGAAAGAAGTTCACTCCCAGCCATCCACATGCCCAGCGGTTGAATGATAGCTTGGCTAAATTGCTAGCACTTCAACTGCTGCCTTTTTAGTTGGTAGACTCGGCCCCCTTCCGTGAGTTTGTGCAATGTGCGGTTCCTCAGTGGCAGGTTCCCAAACGCCACTTTTTCTCACGGAAGGTGATTCCGGCTCTCTACCGGCATGTGGAAGGCAATGTCTTGGCCTCACTGGACAGGGCGGTCAGCGGTAAGGTGCATATTACCGCTGACTCATGGTCCAGCAGGCATGGACAGGGACGTTACCTTTCTTTCGCGGCCCATTGGGTCACTCTTTTGGCAGCTGGGAAGGATGCAGGACAAGGTGCATTAGTGTTGGAGGTTGTTCCGCCGCCACGCCTCCAAAATGCTACTACTGGTTGTGACACACCTCTCTTCTCCACCCCCTTCTCTTCTTCTTCCTCCATGGCCTCTTCCTGTGCTTTGTCCTCGAAACCAGCGGTGCTCCGTAGGCGTTCAAGGGGCTACGCAAGTACGCAGGCAAAAAGATGCCATGCTGTGCTTGGTGTGTTTGGGGGACAGGAGCCACACTGGGGCAGAGGTTCTGTCTGCTCTGCAGGGGCAGGCCGAGAGGTGGTTGACGCCACGCCAGCTTAAGCCAGGAATGGTGGTTTGCGACAATGGCACCAACCTCCTCTCCGCCCTCCGACAGGGACAACTGACCCATGTGCCCTGTGTGGCTCACGTCCTTAACCTGGTGGTGCAGCGGTTCTTGGGCAGGTACCCGGGCTTACAGGATGTCCTGAGGCAGGCCAGGAAAGTCTGTGTGCATTTCCGTAGATCTTATAATGCCAGTGCTCGCCTGGCTGAGCTGCAAAAGCAGTTGAACCTGCCCAAGAACCGCCTTATATGTGACATGCCACCAGGTGGAACTCAACGTTGGCCATGCTGCAGTGGCTGCACATGCAGCAGAGGGCCATCAATGAGTACCTGTGCGACTACGGTACCAGGACAGGGTCAGGGGAGCTCGGGTTTTTTTCACCACGCCAGTGGGGCATGATCAGGGATGCATGCACTGTCCTGGCACCATTTGAGGAGGCCACGAGGATGATGAGCAGTGACAGTGCATGCATCAGTGACACTGTACCTCTTGTCTACCTGTTGGAGCACACGCTGCGTGGAATAATGGACAGGGCACTTAAGGCAGAACAGAGGCAGGAAGAGGAGGACTTCCTTGCCTCTCAAGGCCCCCTTTACCCAGACAGTGTTCCTTCTGTCCCACCCATCGCACATGAAGAGGAGGAGGAGGAGGAGGATTGTGTCAGCATGGAGGTGGAGCCTTGCACTCAGCAGCATCAACAGCAGCAGTCTTTTAGGGATGATTTACAGTCCCAAGAAACCCGTGGACTTGTACGTGGCTGGGAGGAGGTGGCTGCGGATCATGTCGTCCTTAGTGACCCAGAGGACTCCGGACCTAATGCCTCAGCTAACCTACGCTGCATGGCCTCCCTGATCCTGCAAAGTCTGCGGAAGGATCCTCGTATTCTTCGGATCAAGGAGAGGGACCATTACTGGCTGGCCACTCTCCTTGATCCACGGTACAAGGCTAAGGTTGCGGACCTTATCTTACCATCGCAGAGGGAGCAGGGGATGAGACAACTCCGGGAGGCCTTAAGGAAGGTCTGTGCAACGCGTTCCCAGAGACTGGGAGGTCACAAACTCCTGGTCTGGGACAACGAGTTGCTGAGGCTTCGGTCAGTCAAAGAAGGAGCGGTGGGGAAGGTGGCCGTCTGACCGATGCGTTCAGACAATTCTTTAGTCCGCAGCCCCAAGGTATGATCAGTTCCAGCAACCATCGCCAGCGTCTGATATACATGGTGCAGGAATACCTAGGGGCAAGGTCAGATTTGGACACCTTTGCCACCGAAAATCCTCTGGCTTACTGGGTCTTAAGGATGGATCACTGGCCAGAGCTTGCACAGTATGCAATTGAGCTACTGGCCTGTCCTGCATCCAGCGTTCTTTCGGAACGCACATTTAGTGCTGCTGGAGGATTTGTCACGGATCACAGGGTGCGCCTGTCCACCGATTCGGTTGATCGACTGACCTTCATAAAGATGAACCAGTCTTGGATCACCACCAGCTACCAAGCACCTGAAGCTGATATAACAGAATAATTTATTTTCAAATGTCACATCCCTTCAAGACTGATGCTGATGCTGACTGAGTGACTGTCCTGTTATGTTGACTGACTATCCTCCTCCTCCTCAATGATCCGATTCATGATGATATCTTGGAAAAACATTTTTGTTTCTGGGTGCCGCCACCAGTGGCTAAGGCCCAATTTTTCAGCCCCTGTTTAACAGGGGCATGTAATTACAATTTTTGATGCAATGCTTTGCAGCAGGGCTCATTCCTGCACTCCAACTAGAGTATCTGGGAGAGGTTGCAGTGTTGTGGCACCAGCACCAGTGCCTAAGGCCCAATTTTTCTGCCCCTGTTTAACAGGGGCGTGTAATTACAATTTTTGATGCAATAATTTGCAACAGGGCTCAATACTGTGCTCCAAGTACAGTATCTGTGAGGGGTTGCAGTGTTGTGGCACCAGTGGCTAAGGCCCAATTTTTCTGCCCCTGTTTAACAGGGGCGTGTAATTAAAATTTTTGATGCAATACTTTGCAACAGGGCTCATTACTGTGCTCCAAGTACAGTATCTGTGAGGGGTTGCAGCGTTGTGGCACCAGTGGCTTAGGCCCAATTTTTCAGCCCCTGTTCTACAGGGGCATGTAATTAAAATTCTTGATCTAATAATTCACAGCAGGGCCTATTCCTGCGCCCACCAAGAGTAACTGTGAAGGCTTACAGTGTTGTGACAACACCACCACCACCAACACCACCAACACCACCACCAAAGGCCCAATTTTTCAGCCCCTGTTCAACAGGGGCATGCAATTACAATTATTGATCTAATAATTCACAGCAGGGCCCATTCATGCGCCCACCAAGAGTAAATGTGAGGGCTTACAGTGTTGTGACAACACCACCACCACTAACACCACCACCACCACCAAAGGCCCAATTTTTCAGCCCCTGTTCAACAGGGGCATGCAATTACAATTATTGATCTAATAATTCACAGCAGAGCCCATTCATGCGCCCACCAAGAGTAAATGTGAGGGCTTACAGTGTTGTGACAACACCAACACCACCAACACCACCACCAAAGGCCCAATTTTTCAGCCCCTGTTCAACAGGGGCATGCAATTACAATTCTTGATCTAATAATTCACAGCAGGGCCCATTCATGCACCCACCAAGAGTAACTGTGAGGGCTTACAGTGTTGTGGCACCAGCACCACCATCAAAGGCCCAATTTTTCCTACCACTGTTCAACAATGGCATGTAATTACAATTCCTGATATAATAGTTGACAGCAGGGCGTTCCAGCACCCACCAAGAGTAACTGTGAGTGCTTACAGTGTTGTGCCAACACCAACACCTAAGGGGTCAATTTCTGCAGAGTATATACGGCAGGCCCCTACTTTCAAAATCCAACTTACAAACGACTCCTACTTGCAAACGAAAGGAGACAACAGGAAGTGAGAGGAAATCTACCCCTAGGAAGGGAAATTCTCTCCTGTAAGAGTTAATATGGGAAAAAGGTGTCTCCTCTCTACTGATGCTTTATCACCAATCCTTGTTTCAATAAAAAAAACCACTTTTCAAAAACAGTTGTCATTGGGACGGAAAGTGAGGTGAAATGTTCTGAACAGGGGCACAGACAGCAAAACAAATGTTACAGGGGTGATAGCCCTTCCCTATGTTTTCCAAAAAGCTTAAAAATTGATTTTTTGGCTGGAGATACACTTAAACAATGTACGTGTTCAAAATTACAAACAGATTCTACTTATGAACAAACCTACAGTCCCTGTCTTGTTTGCACCGCCTGTTCAGAGTATATAGGGCCTTTTTTATTTTGTGTGCGGGGTTCCCCTTAATATCCATACAAGACCCAAAGGGGCTGGTGATGGGCTGGGGGGGGGGGGTGATGGGATAGTCATGCCATTTTTCTCAAAGATTTTCATCCATATTACCGGGACCAGACATGACATTAAAGCCGCAAGCAGTTTTAAATGGCTTTTTTTCCTTTAGAAATGTCATTTTGTGCAGGGACAGTTCTAAACACGGGAAACACATGCCACTTCACAGGCATACTTTAGACACCCCCCAGGTACGATATTTAAAGGAATATTTCACTTTTTTTTTCACTTTATGCATCATTAAAATGACTGCTCCCGAAAAACGGTCGTTTTTAAAACTTTTTTTTTGCATTGATACATGTTCCCTGGGGCAGAACCCGGGTCCCCAAACCCTTTTTAGGACAATAACATGCATATTAGCCATTATAATTAGCACTTTAGATTTCGAACGTTCGCGTCCATTGTATTTAATAGGGTTCTAAAGTTCGCGCAAACTTTCGGTCTGTTCGCTGGTTCTGGTGCAGCCAGAGAAAATAGGAAAAAAACACGGCTTATATTACAACTTCACGACCGCATCACTGACCTAGAAGGTAGATATAAACAAAATAATGACCACTCTCTACTACAGCAATTAAACTCTTGTAGAGAAGAATTAAGACAAGTATTAAAAACTGAATATGACCTCTACTATAAGAGACTCAAGCTTTAATTTTACTCCCAGAATAGTAGGGCAGGAAAACTACTAGCTTCCCAACTGAAGAAACGACAATCCCGCACAAAAATCTCGGTGATTAAGCATCACAATAATAATCAATCATATCAGAACCCCAAAGATATTGCAAATATATTTAAAGCGGAGCTCCACCCTAAAGTGGAACATCCACTCATCGGAACCCTCCCCCCCTCCAGTGTCACAATTGACACCTTTTGGGGGGAGGGGGGTGAAGGTACCTGTCTACGACAGGTATTTTCACCCACTTCCGGGAGTCCTCTCTGCGGGAAATCTGCAGGAAGTAAGTCACCTCCCGCAGAATACCCGTTGTGTTCTGGGAGACACTCGGCTCCCAGAACACTCGGGGACCAGTAAGAACGGCGCAGCGCGACTCGCGCATGCGCCGTAGGGAACCGGGCAGTGAAGCCGCAAGGCTTCACTGCCTGGTTCCCTCACCGAGAATGGCGGTGGGGGCAGCAGAGTGACGAGCGATTGCTTGTCCTCTGCTGCGGAAGTCGCTGGACTCCAGGACAGGTAAGTGTCCTAATACTAAAAGTCAGCAGCTGCAGTATTTGTAGCGGCTGGCTTTTATTATTGTTTTTTTCGGCGGAGCTCCACTTTAAAGACCTTTATGAATCCCTGTATAACCTTAAACTGGACAAGAATACCCACCAACCTACTGAGACAGAAATCAATGACTTCCTTGGACAGGTTGACCTTCGGTCAATAGACAAGAACTCACTACAAAAAATAAACAACCCTTTCACTGAGGCTGAAATTAAAGAAGTGATTAAGAAATTACCCAAGCACAAATCCCCTGGAGCAGACGGTTTCTCAGCCGAATATTATCAAGCGTTCTCACCATTACTTACCCCCAGACTAGTGGACCTTTATAACTCGGCTGCGAAAACAGGTACATTCCCTAAAGAAATGCTACAAGCCATTATAGTAACTATTCCAAAACCCGGAAAAGATCCCACCCTCCCCCAAAACTATAGGCCCATCTCACTGCTAAATTCAGACCTATTTTTTTTTGCCAAAGTACTAGCAAACAGACTACTAAATATAACTCCCACCCTCATAGGGCTAGAACAAGTAGGATTTGTCAAAAGGAAGACAGGCCCCGGACGGCACCAGAAAAATTATAAACCTACTCAGATACGCAGAAATCACACAAACACTCAGTATATACATAGCCTTAGACGCGGAAAAGGCGTTTGATAAAGTCCATTGGACATATCTATCCCATACGCTAAATAAATTTGGATTGTATGGATTCTTACACTCAGCTATCATGTCACTTTATTCAAACCCCTCTGCAAGAGTATACACCTCAGGAATGCTCTCTGACCCTTTCAACCTTACAAACGATACCCGTCAAGGATGCCCACTATCCCCCATAGTATTCTCCCTGGCCATAGAACCCCTAGCAGAACTTATTAGAACCACTAATGACATCACAGGACTCCAAGTAGGACATAAAGAGCACAAAATAGGGTTTTTCGCCGATAATGTTATTCTTACCCTGACCAACCCCAAGACTTCTCTACTCAGAGCCATGGAACTTATGCATGACTTTGGGAAAATAACATACTATGAAGTTAACACTTCCAAATGCTTTGCTCTGCCACTAAATATCCCAGAGAAAAGTATAATTGAACTTAAGAAGGTATTTCCCTGCACCTGGGACGCACCCTCTATTACCTATTTCAGTATCCAACTGACTCACCCAACATCCAACCTATACACCACCAACTTCCTACCCCTTCTAGAACACATTAAGACAGAATTCTCCCAAATCTCCAAAGCTCAATTAACCTGTGTTGGGTGGATTGCAGCTTACCAGATGCAAATACTCCCCAAGATACTTTATTTTTTTAGAACTATCCCGATACCACAAAATTTGTTCTCTGAACTAGCGCTGCACCTAAATAAATTCATATGGCAAAACAAAAAGCCCAGAGTAGCACTAAAGACTCTATATTTACACAGGAAACTGGGAGGAGGGGGACTACCAAACGCTCATGCCTATTACCAAACTTCGTTACTGGACCAACTGAAATTTTGATTCTCCTGTCAAGAGGACAACCTCTGGACCCACATAGAACGAGAAGTAACGCCAGGACATGACCTAACAGCGCTATTAATGGTACCCACTATTCCCACAAGCCCATGATACCAGATTACCCCACAGTAAAGGCCACACTTGAGGCCTATTCCCTTTTAACTAAAAATACTTTTTCGGATGAACCCTCTCATATGCTTGCTATACCTCTAACAACCTATACATTTCTCATAAAAAAAAATTCAACCCATCATTGGAAACAAAAGGGCAAACATTACAATCATGCAGATATATAGTGAACCCTACAGCATTAGACACCTTCATGATGCAGAAAATTAAGCTATATAATAAGAAAAACCAACACACTTCCACAAAAATTCCAATAGCTTTGTGGGATTTCTTAATGAACACGTGCAAAACCACCACTAAAGGTATTTAACTATGCTATAGATACTGCAACTTTCATTCTACGCACTCCAAACTACCGACCATGCATAAATGGGAGTCGGAAATACAAAGATCCTTTACACTGCCACAATGGCTAACAGTTATTAAGTACAATAGCACTTCTTCAGCATGTGTAGACCATTGGGATAATTCGCATAGGATCCTCCATAGATGGTAGTGGTGCAACGGATCGGTGACGATCCGTGATCCGAACAGGTCACCCTGTTCGGATCAGCACACCACACGCTCCACGGAGCGCTCCGCAACCTCGGCCATAGGAAAGTCCCCGGCTTCGGCCTAGCTCCGGCGCGGCGGCCATCTTGGTACACCCGGCCGCTCGTCAGGAAGTGACGTTTCGTCACCGCCATCTTGCTCCACCCCACACTCCTGCACAGTAATGATAGCAAGCGGACATCTTATTACACCTAACGGGGTTTTAGATTTCACAGTTATTTTCAACACAAAACGGAGATTATATGCTTAAATACAGTATTTGGAAATCCAACATACTGTTTACATGTTAAATTTTAAAAGCAGCAGCAAACCTTACATGCTTGCTAATGTGACAGAACACCTCTGATTTACACATTTAACATTTAGTTAAATGTGAAAATAAGAGGTGTTCTGTCGCATTAGCAAGCATGTAAGGTCAGCAGGTTTGCTGCTGCTTTTAACCACTTAATCCCCGGACCAATATGCAGCTTAAAGACCAGAGGTGTTTTTACAATTTGGCACTGCGCTGCTTTAACTGGTAATTGCGCGGTCATGCAATGTTGTACTCAAACAAAATTTGTGTCCTTTTTTCCCACAAATAGAGCTTTCTTTTGATGGTATTTGATTGCCTCTGCGATTTTTATTTTTTGCGATATAAATGGAAAAAGACCGAAACTTTTGAAAAAATAAGATATTTTCTACTTTTTGTTATAAGAAAAATCTAATAAACTCAGTTTTAGTCATACATTTAGGCCAAAATATATTCAGCCACATGTCTTTAGTAAAAAAAAATGTCAATAAGCATATATTTATTGGTTTGCGCAAAAGTTATAGCGTCTACAAACTAGGTAAATTTTCTGGAATTTACACAGCTTTTAATTTATGACTGCCTATCTAATTTCTTGAGGTGCTAAAATGGCAGGGCAGTACAAACCCCCCCCCCAAATGACCCCATTTTGGAAAGTAGACACCCCAAGGAAATTGGTGAGAGTCATGTTGAGCCCATTGAATATTTTTTTTTGTCCCAAGTGATCGAATAATGACATGCCATGATTATATGTGGAATTGCACCCCAAAATACATTTTGCTGCTTCTTCCGAGTACGAGGATACCACATGTGTGGGACTTTTTGGGAGCCTAGCCACGTACGGGGCCCCGAAAGCCAATCACCGCCTTTAGGATTTCTAAGGGCGCAAATTTTTGATTTCACTCCTCACTACCTATCACAGTTTTGAAGGCCAAAAAAAGCCAAAATAGCACAAACCCCCCCAAATGACCCCATTTTGGAAAGTAGACATCCCAAGCTATTTGCTGAGAGGCATGTTGAGTCCAAGGAATATTTTATATTTTGCCACAAGTTTCGGGAAAATTACAAACTTTTTTTTTGCAAAAAGTTGTCACTAAATGATATATTGCTCACACATGACATGGGCATATGTGAAATTACACCCCAAAATACATTCTGCTGCTTTTCCTGAGTACGGGGATAACACATGTGTGGGACTTTTTGGGAGCCTAGCCACGTACGGGGCCCCAAATACCAAGCACCGCCTTCAGGATTTGTAAGGGCATACATTTTTGATTTCACTCCTCACTACCTATCACAGTTTTGAAGGCGATAAAATGCCAAAGTAGCACAAAACCCCCCCAAATGACCCCATTTTGGAAAGTTGACACCCCAAGCTATTTGCTGAGAGGCATTGTGAGTATTTTACAGCTCTCATTTGTTTTTGAAAGTGAAGAAAGAAAATACATTTTATTTTTTTATTTTTCCAATTTTCAAAACTTTGTGACAAATAGCAAGATCTGCAAAATACTCACCATACCTCTCATAAAATAGCTTGGGGTGTCTACTTTCCAAAATGGGATCATTTGGGGGGGTTTTGTGCCATCTGGGCATTCCATGGCCTCCGAAACTGTGATAGGCAGTGACGAGTGAAATCAAAAATTTACACCCTTAAAAAGCCTGAAGGCGGTGCTTGGTTTTTGGGGTCCCGCTAGGCTCCCAAAATGTCTCACACATGTGGTATCCCCGTACTCAGGAGAAGCAACAGAATGTATTTTGGGGTGTAATTCCACATATGCCCATGGCATGTTTGAGCAATATATCATTTAGTGACAACTTTGTGCAAAAAATAAACTAAAAATAAAAATTGTCTTTTTCCCGCAACTTGTGTCAAAATATAAAAAATTCCATGGACTCGACATGCCTCTCAGAAAATAGCTTGGGGTGTCTACTTTCCAAAATTGGCTAATTTGGGGGGGGGGTTGAACTGTCCTGGCATTTTATGCACAACATAAGGAAGCTTATGTCACACATCATCCACTCTTCTAACCACTTGAAGACAAAGCCCTTTCTGACACTTTTTGTTTACATGAAAAAAAAAAAAAATTGCAAGAAAATTACGTTGAACCCCCAAACATTATATATTTTTTTAAAGCAAAGGCCCTAAAGATTAAAATGGTGGGCGTTGCATTTTTTTTTTCCACACGGTATTTGCGCGGTGTTTTTCAAATGAATTTTTTGGAGAAAAAATACACTTTTTTTAAATTCTAATGCACTAAAACACACTATATTGCCCAAATGTTTGATGAAATAAAAAATATGATCTTAGGCCGAGTACATGGATACCAAACACGTCATGCTTTAAAATTGCGCACAAACGCACAGTGGCAACAAACTACATTCATTTTTAAAAGCCTTTAAAAGCCTTTACAGGTTACTACATTAGATTTACAGAGGAGGTCTACTGCTAAAATTACTGCCCTCGATCTGACCTTCGCGGTGATACCTCACATGCATGGTGCAATTGCTGTTTACATATGACGCCAGACCGACGCTTGCTTGGTTATACCTTTGCTCAAGAGCAGGGGGGGACAGGGGTGCCTTTTTCTTTTTTTTTTTTTTATAATCTATTTTGCTTTTTTATTTTATTTTTAAACTGTTCCTTCCATTTTTTTTCTTTTTTTAACCATTTTTATTGTTATCTCAGGGAATGTAAATATCCCCTATGATAGCAATAGGTAGTGACAGGTACTCTTTTCCCTCCCACTGCTTGTAAAAGCAGTCTAGAGGCTAATTAGCCACTAGGATTGCTTTAACATGAAAGCCGACCACTGGCTGAAAAGAATGATACCAAGATGATACCTAAACCCGCAGGCATCATTCTGGTATAACCATTCAAAGTCCAGCAACATACCAGTACGTTGCTGGTCCTTGTTGGACATGTATTGTAATATTTTTTTTCATGCAGCCTGTTGGCTGAACGAAAAAAAGAGATTGATCGGTGGGTATGCCCACCGTTAGAATACCTCCCTTCATCCACCCACTTCTAATAATGGGCATACATGCACCATTTATATATGCCGAAGCATGGGGGGCATCCTTCCGCAAAAAAGTTATGCCTTTTCCACGGGCAAGCCTCCGTCGGAATTTCGACCGTATGTACGCGGCATAAAAGGTTATGCCGCGTACACACGGTCAGACTTTTCTATGGGCAAGCCTCCGTCGGAATTTCGACCGTATGTACGCGCCATTAGGAGCAAAATCGCACCTCCGCCCCTGCTGCCCCCATGCTTCGGCATATATGCTCTTTTTTTTAACTGTGGTGGTGAAATCACCTCCTACAGCGTTGGAGTCACGGCTTTATGTATCGTGGGAGCAAATGCTGTCAAGATAAATAAATCCGCGCTGCAACTGAATGGCGTACCTGATAAGCAAATGATGGTTAACATTAAAACAAAGTAACATTACAGTATAACAGTAAGACCTTACCATACCATACCTGCAAAGCAAATACCAAAAAAACAAAAAAAACGTAGTAAAAAATAAAAAACTTTTTAACGCAACCTGTGCCTAAAATATATATATATGCCAAAGCATGGGGGCATCCTCCCGCAAAAAAGTTATGCCGCGTACACACGGTTGGACTTTTCCACGGGCAAGCCTCTGTTGGAATTTCGACCGTATGTACGCGGCATAAAAGGTTATGCCGCGTACACACGGTCAGACTTTTCCACGGGCAAGCCTCCGTCGGGAATTTTGATCGCATGTACGCGGCATAACAAGTTATGCCACGTACACACGGTCTGCCTTTTCCACGGACAAGCCTCCGTCGGAATTTTGACCGTATGTACGCGGCATTAGGAGCAAAATCGCTCCTCCGCCCCTGCTGCCCCCATGCTTGGGCATATATGCTCTTTTTTTTAACTGTGGTGGTGAAATCATCTCCTACGGCACTGGAGTCACGGCTTTATGTATCGTGGGAGCAAACGCTGTTGCTGTCAAGATAAATAAATCCACGCTGCACCTGAATGACGCACCTGAAAACAAAAAATTACATACCTGAAAAGCAAGCATGATAAAACAGATAAAACATTGCAGAATAGAATACAGTAAAAAAGAGCAGAACAATAGAGAGAAAATAGAGAGAAAGAGAGAACAATAAAACAACAACTATTTTTTTTTTGTGTGTTTTTTATTTATTTTTTTACGTTTTTTTTTTTTTACACTTTTTTTTGTAACTGTAACAACTGTAACGGTTCGGGTCTCTCAAAATGCAATGGCATCCTGGGAGACCCTGTGTAAGTGTGTCCTATCCTGTGCATTGCTGTACCCTATGATAAAACTTCACTAGTGTGTGGAAGCGTTCAAAACATTTACCAATGCAAAGACCAGGATCGTCAGGACAGCGTGGACAATAATAACGGGTGTCACGCCTAAATCCGCGCTTGGTACAGACACGACATCTTCTTTGTGGGGCTCGTTGGGTAGGCGTACTCTCGAGGACATACGGAAAATGCCTCTCATGCAGCCGGCTTACTGCATTTGGTTGGGAATGGTGAGGTACAGAACCGCCTGGATACAGGAGGTCTGTGACTATCTCATCCTGGAATTTAAGGAAGGATAAAGCCCCGCCTGAAGCTCTGCATAGCACATGAGCGTTCAGCAAAGCCAATTGAAATAAGGATAGGGACACTTTTTTGTACCAGCGTCTCGCCTTACGGGCAATGTGATACGGCGCCAACAACTGGCCGTTGAGGTCCACCCCTCCCATATTTTGGTTATATTCGTGGACACAGAGGGGTTTCTCCACAACACCAGTCGCCGTACGAATTTGGACTGTCGTGTCTGCGTGAAGGGAGGTAAGAAGGAAAACATTCTTATTATCCTTCCACTTCACAGCGAGCAAATTATTACACTTCAAGCAGGCTCTCTCCCCCAGCCTAAGACGAGAATCTACAAGCCCCTGGGGAAAGCCCCGGCAATTAGGTCGCACGGTGCCACATGCTCCAATCTGATGATCAAACAAGTGACTAAACAGTGGCACGCTCGTGTAATAATTGTCCACATACAAGTGGCACCCCTTTCCGAATAAGGGTGACACCAAGTTCCACACTATCTTGCCAGCGCTCCCTATGTAATCTGGGCAGTTATCCAGCTCTACTTAACTGTCTTTTCCCTCATAAACCATAAAGCTCCATACATAGCCTGTTGCCCTGTCACAGAACTTATAGAGCTTGACCCCATATCTGGCACGCTTGCTGGGAAGGTACTGTTTGAAAGACAAGCGGCCAGAAAATTTAATCAGGGACTCATCAACGCAGACAACTTGATCGGGAGTAAACAAGGCTGCAAAACGTTTGTTGAAGTGGTTTATGAGGGGCTGAATTTTGTAGAGCTGATCGTATTCAGGGTCTCCACGTGGACGACAAAGTTCATTGTTGTTGAAGTGCATGAACCGCAAGATCTGCTCGTATAGTTTCCTGGACATGGAGGCAGAGAACACGGGCATATGGTCAATTGGGCGCGTTGGCCAATAGGCGCGCAATGACAAGAATTTATGTGGGCCCATGTTGAGGGAAAGGCCCAGAAAGGTTTTAAATTCGGAAACCGTATCTGGTTTCCAATCTCTGGCAATGGAAGGCAACTGGGGATTAGCGGCGATGAATTGACCAGTATATAAATTACTCTGGTCCACAATAGATCTATAGAAATCTTCTGTGAAAAACAGCAAATAATAATCAAGTGGCGTAAAATCAGCTGTTTCCATCTGAATACCGGGTTGGCCAGTGAATGGGGGAAGTACGGGTTCTGCAGAAGTGTTGGGCACCCAATCAGGATAGGCAAATTCTGCAGGAAGGACACTATGGGCACGACGGTCCTGCCTTTGTCTTCTTGGTGGCAGCGGGAAATTACTTGTGCTTGCCACCTCGCCAGCTTGAATTGCACTTATGGGACTTGCCACGTCACCACGTGATACTGCAGTGCTGGATGTACGTCCAGGGTGTACTAGGTCGCTGGTGCTTGCCAGTTCACCAGAAGGAATAGCGGCGTTAGTACTTCTCTGCTCCATAATACGAGAGCCGTGCGGTTCTTGCTCCTCAACAACATCAAAAGATCTTATAATTTTTCTGGTGCCGTCCGGGGCCTGTCTTCCTTTTGACAAATCCTACTTGTTCTAGCCCTATGAGGGTGGGAGTTATATTTAGTAGTCTGTTTGCTAGTACTTTGGCAAAAAAAATTAGGTCTGAATTTAGCAGTGAGATGGGCCTATAGTTTTGGGGGAGGGTGGGATCTTTTCCGGGTTTTGGAATAGTTACTATAATGGCTTGTAGCATTTCTTTAGGGAATGTACCTGTTTTCGCAGCCGAGTTATAAAGGTCCACTAGTCTGGGGGTAAGTAATGGTGAGAACGCTTGATAATATTCGGCTGAGAAACCGTCTGCTCCAGGGGATTTGTGCTTGGGTAATTTCTTAATCACTTCTTTAATTTCAGCCTCAGTGAAAGGGTTGTTTATTTTTTGTAGTGAGTTCTTGTCTATTGACCGAAGGTCAACCTGTCCAAGGAAGTCATTGATTTCTGTCTCAGTAGGTTGGTGGGTATTCTTGTCCAGTTTAAGGTTATATAGGGATTCATAAAGGTCTTTAAAGTGGAGCTCCGCCGAAAAAAACAATATTAAAAGCCAGCCGCTACAAATACTGCAGCTGCTGACTTTTAGTATTAGGACACTTACCTGTCCTGGAGTCCAGCGACGTCCGCAGCAGAGGACAAGCAATCGCTCGTCACTCTGCTGCCCCCACCGCCATTCTCGGTGAGGGAACCAGGCAGTGAAGCCTTGCGGCTTCACTGCCCTGTTCCCTACGGTGCATGCGCGAGTCGCGCTGCGCCGTTCTTACTGGTCCCCGAGTGTTCTGGGAGCCGAGTGTCTCCCAGAACACAACGGGTATTCTGCGGGAGGTGACGTACTTCCTGCAGATTTCCCGCAGAGAGGACTCCCGGAAGTGGGTGAAAATACCTGTCTTAGACAGGTACCTTCACCCCCCTCCCCCCAAAAGGTGTCAATTGTGACACCGGAGGGGGGGAGGGTTCCGATGAGTGGATGTTCCACTTTAGGGTGGAGCTCCGCTTTAAATATATTTGCAATATCTTTGGGGTTCTGATATGATTGATTATTATTGTGATGCTTAATCACCGAGATTTTTGTGCGGGATTGTCGTTTCTTCAGTTGGGAAGCTAGTAGTTTTCCTGCCCTACTATTCTGGGAGTAAAATTAAAGCTTGAGTCTCTTATAGTAGAGGTCATATTCAGTTTTTAATACTTGTCTTAATTCTTCTCTACAAGAGTTTAATTGCTGTAGTAGAGAGTGGTCATTATTTTGTTTATATCTACCTTCTAGGTCAGTGATGCGGTCGTGAAGTTGTAATATAAGCCGTGTTTTTTTCCTATTTTCTCTGGCTGCACCAGAACCAGCGAACAGACCGAAAGTTTGCGCGAACTTTAGAACCCTATTAAATACAATGGACGCGAACGTTCGAAATCTAAAGTGCTAATTATAATGGCTAATATGCATGTTATTGTCCTAAAAAGGGTTTGGGGACCCGGGTTCTGCCCCAGGGAACATGTATCAATGCAAAAAAAAGTTTTAAAAACGGCCGTTTTTCGAGAGCAGTCATTTTAATGATGCATAAAGTAAAAAAAAAAAGTGAAATATTCCTTTAAATATTGTACCTGGGGGGTGTCTAACAAACGCACAGTGGCAACAAACTACATTCATTTTTAAAAGCCTTTAAAAGCCTTTACAGGTTACTACATTAGATTTACAGAGGAGGTCTACTCTTAAAATACTGCCCTCGATCTGACCTTCGCGGTGATACCTCACATGCATGGTGCAATTGCTGTTTACATATGACGCCAGACCGACGCTTGCTTGGTTATACCTTTGCTCAAGAGCAGGGGGGGACAGGGGTGCCTTTTTCTTTTTCTTTTTTTTATAATCTATTTTGCTTTTTTATTTTATTTTTAAACTGTTCCTTCCATTTTTTTTCTTTTTTTAACCATTTTTATTGTTATCTCAGGGAATGTAAATATCCCCTATGATAGCAATAGGTAGTGACAGGTACTCTTTTCCCTCCCACTGCTTGTAAAAGCAGTCTAGAGGCTAATTAGCCACTAGGATTGCTTTAACATGAAAGCCGACCACTGGCTGAAAAGAATGATACCAAGATGATACCTAAACCCGCAGGCATCATTCTGGTATAACCATTCAAAGTCCAGCAACATACCAGTACGTTGCTGGTCCTTGGACATGTATTGTAATATTTTTTTTCATGCAGCCTGTTGGCTGAACGAAAAAAAGAGATTGATCGGTGGGTATGCCCACCGTTAGAATACCTCCCTTCATCCACCCACTTCTAATAATGGGCATACATGCACCATTTATATATGCCGAAGTATGGGGGGCATCCTCCCGCAAAAAAGTTATGCCTTTTCCACGGGCAAGCCTCCGTCGGAATTTCGACCGTATGTACGCGGCATAAAAGGTTATGCCGCGTACACACGGTCAGACTTTTCTATGGGCAAGCCTCCGTCGGAATTTCGACCGTATGTACGCGCCATTAGGAGCAAAATCGCACCTCCGCCCCTGCTGCCCCCATGCTTCGGCATATATGCTCTTTTTTTTTAACTGTGGTGGTGAAATCACCTCCTACAGCGTTGGAGTCACGGCTTTATGTACCGTGGGAGCAAATGCTGTTGCTGTCAAGATAAATAAATCCACGCTGCAACTGAATGGCATACCTGATAAGCAAATGATGGTTAACATTAAAACAAAGTAACATTACAGTATAACAGTAAGACCTTACCATACTATACCTGCAAAGCAAATACCAAAAAAACAAAAAAAACGTAGTAAAAAATAAAAAACTTTTTAACGCAACCTGTGCCTAAAATATATATATATGCCAAAGCATGGGGGCATCCTCCCGCAAAAAAGTTATGCCGCGTACACACGGTTGGACTTTTCCACGGGCAAGCCTCTGTCGGAATTTCGACCGTATGTACGCGGCATAAAAGGTTATGCCGCGTACACACGGTCAGACTTTTCCACGGGCAAGCCTCCGTCGGGAATTTTGATCGCATGTACGCGGCATAAAAAGTTATGCCACGTACACACGGTCTGCCTTTTCCACGGACAAGCCTCCGTCGGAATTTTGACCGTATGTACGCGGCATTAGGAGCAAAATCGCTCCTCCGCCCCTGCTGCCCCCATGCTTGGGCATATATGCTCTTTTTTTTAACTGTGGTGGTGAAATCATCTCCTACGGCACTGGAGTCACGGCTTTATGTATCGTGGGAGCAAACGCTGTTGCTGTCAAGATAAATAAATCCACGCTGCACCTGAATGACGCACCTGAAAACAAAAAATTACATACCTGAAAAGCAAGCATGATAAAACAGATAAAACATTGCAGAATAGAATACAGTAAAAAAGAGCAGAACAATAGAGAGAAAATAGAGAGAAAGAGAGAACAATAAAACAACAACTATTTTTTTTGTGTGTTTTTTATTTATTTTTTTACGTTTTTTTTTTTTTTACACTTTTTTTTGTAACTGTAACAACTGTAACGGTTCGGGTCTCTCAAAATGCAATGGCATCCCGGGAGACCCTGTGTAAGTGTGTCCTATCCTGTGCATTGCTGTACCCTATGATAAAACTTCACTAGTGTGTGGAAGCGTTCAAAACATTTACCAATGCAAAGACCAGGATCGTCAGGACAGCGTGGACAATAATAACGGGTGTCACGCCTAAATCCGCGCTTGGTACAGACACGACATCTTCTTTGTGGGGCTCGTTGGGTAGGCGTACTCTCGAGGACATACGGAAAATGCCTCTCATGCAGCCGGCTTACTGCATTTGGTTGGGAATGGTGAGGTACAGAACCGCCTGGATACAGGAGGTCTGTGACTATCTCATCCTGGAATTTAAGGAAGGATAAAGCCCCGCCTGAAGCTCTGCATAGCACATGAGCGTTCAGCAAAGCCAATTGAAATAAGGATAGGGACACTTTTTTGTACCAGCGTCTCGCCTTACGGGCAATGTGATACGGCGCCAACAACTGGCCGTTGAGGTCCACCCCTCCCATATTTTGGTTATATTCGTGGACACAGAGGGGTTTCTCCACAACACCAGTCGCCGTACGAATTTGGACTGTCGTGTCTGCGTGAAGGGAGGTAAGAAGGAAAACATTCTTATTATCCTTCCACTTCACAGCGAGCAAATTATTACACTTCAAGCAGGCTCTCTCCCCCAGCCTAAGACGAGAATCTACAAGCCCCTGGGGAAAGCCCCGGCAATTAGGTCGCACGGTGCCACATGCTCCAATCTGATGATCAAACAAGTGACTAAACAGTGGCACGCTCGTGTAATAATTGTCCACATACAAGTGGCACCCCTTTCCGAATAAGGGTGACACCAAGTTCCACACTATCTTGCCAGCGCTCCCTATGTAATCTGGGCAGTTATCCAGCTCTACTTAACTGTCTTTTCCCTCATAAACCATAAAGCTCCATACATAGCCTGTTGCCCTGTCACAGAACTTATAGAGCTTGACCCCATATCTGGCACGCTTGCTGGGAAGGTACTGTTTGAAAGACAAGCGGCCAGAAAATTTAATCAGGGACTCATCAACGCAGACAACTTGATCGGGAGTAAACAAGGCTGCAAAACGTTTGTTGAAGTGGTTTATGAGGGGCTGAATTTTGTAGAGCTGATCGTATTCAGGGTCTCCACGTGGACGACAAAGTTCATTGTTGTTGAAGTGCATGAACCGCAAGATCTGCTCGTATAGTTTCCTGGACATGGAGGCAGAGAACACGGGCATATGGTCAATTGGGCGCGTTGGCCAATAGGCGCGCAATGACAAGAATTTATGTGGGCCCATGTTGAGGGAAAGGCCCAGAAAGGTTTTAAATTCGGAAACCGTATCTGGTTTCCAATCTCTGGCAATGGAAGGCAACTGGGGATTAGCGGCGATGAATTGACCAGTATATAAATTACTCTGGTCCACAATAGATCTATAGAAATCTTCTGTGAAAAACAGCAAATAATAATCAAGTGGCGTAAAATCAGCTGTTTCCATCTGAATACCGGGTTGGCCAGTGAATGGGGGAAGTACGGGTTCTGCAGAAGTGTTGGGCACCCAATCAGGATAGGCAAATTCTGCAGGAAGGACACTATGGGCACGACGGTCCTGCCTTTGTCTTCTTGGTGGCAGCGGGAAACTACTTGTGCTTGCCACCTCGCCAGCTTGAATTGCACTTATGGGACTTGCCACGTCACCACGTGATACTGCAGTGCTGGATGTACGTCCAGGGTGTACTAGGTCGCTGGTGCTTGCCAGTTCACCAGAAGGAATAGCGGCGTTAGTACTTCTCTGCTCCATAATACGAGAGCCGTGCGGTTCTTGCTCCTCAACAACATCAAAAGATCTTATAATTTTTCTGGTGCCGTCCGGGGCCTGTCTTCCTTTTGACAAATCCTACTTGTTCTAGCCCTATGAGGGTGGGAGTTATATTTAGTAGTCTGTTTGCTAGTACTTTGGCAAAAAAAATTAGGTCTGAATTTAGCAGTGAGATGGGCCTATAGTTTTGGGGGAGGGTGGGATCTTTTCCGGGTTTTGGAATAGTTACTATAATGGCTTGTAGCATTTCTTTAGGGAATGTACCTGTTTTCGCAGCCGAGTTATAAAGGTCCACTAGTCTGGGGGTAAGTAATGGTGAGAACGCTTGATAATATTCGGCTGAGAAACCGTCTGCTCCAGGGGATTTGTGCTTGGGTAATTTCTTAATCACTTCTTTAATTTCAGCCTCAGTGAAAGGGTTGTTTATTTTTTGTAGTGAGTTCTTGTCTATTGACCGAAGGTCAACCTGTCCAAGGAAGTCATTGATTTCTGTCTCAGTAGGTTGGTGGGTATTCTTGTCCAGTTTAAGGTTATATAGGGATTCATAAAGGTCTTTAAAGTGGAGCTCTGCCGAAAAAAACAATATTAAAAGCCAGCCGCTACAAATACTGCAGCTGCTGACTTTTAGTATTAGGACACTTACCTGTCCTGGAGTCCAGCGACGTCCGCAGCAGAGGACAAGCAATCGCTCGTCACTCTGCTGCCCCCACCGCCATTCTCGGTGAGGGAACCAGGCAGTGAAGCCTTGCGGCTTCACTGCCCTGTTCCCTACGGTGCATGCGCGAGTCGCGCTGCGCCGTTCTTACTGGTCCCCGAGTGTTCTGGGAGCCGAGTGTCTCCCAGAACACAACGGGTATTCTGCGGGAGGTGACGTACTTCCTGCAGATTTCCCGCAGAGAGGACTCCCGGAAGTGGGTGAAAATACCTGTCTTAGACAGGTACCTTCACCCCCCTCCCCCCAAAAGGTGTCAATTGTGACACCGGAGGGGGGGAGGGTTCCGATGAGTGGATGTTCCACTTTAGGGTGGAGCTCCGCTTTAAATATATTTGCAATATCTTTGGGGTTCTGATATGATTGATTATTATTGTGATGCTTAATCACCGAGATTTTTGTGCGGGATTGTCGTTTCTTCAGTTGGGAAGCTAGTAGTTTTCCTGCCCTACTATTCTGGGAGTAAAATTAAAGCTTGAGTCTCTTATAGTAGAGGTCATATTCAGTTTTTAATACTTGTCTTAATTCTTCTCTACAAGAGTTTAATTGCTGTAGTAGAGAGTGGTCATTATTTTGTTTATATCTACCTTCTAGGTCAGTGATGCGGTCGTGAAGTTGTAATATAAGCCGTGTTTTTTTCCTATTTTCTCTGGCTGCACCAGAACCAGCGAACAGACCGAAAGTTTGCGCGAACTTTAGAACCCTATTAAATACAATGGACGCGAACGTTCGAAATCTAAAGTGCTAATTATAATGGCTAATATGCATGTTATTGTCCTAAAAAGGGTTTGGGGACCCGGGTTCTGCCCCAGGGAACATGTATCAATGCAAAAAAAAGTTTTAAAAACGGCCGTTTTTCGAGAGCAGTCATTTTAATGATGCATAAAGTAAAAAAAAAAAGTGAAATATTCCTTTAAATATTGTACCTGGGGGGTGTCTAACAAACGCACAGTGGCAACAAACTACATTCATTTTTAAAAGCCTTTAAAAGCCTTTACAGGTTACTACATTAGATTTACAGAGGAGGTCTACTCTTAAAATACTGCCCTCGATCTGACCTTCGCGGTGATACCTCACATGCATGGTGCAATTGCTGTTTACATATGACGCCAGACCGACGCTTGCTTGGTTATACCTTTGCTCAAGAGCAGGGGGGGACAGGGGTGCCTTTTTCTTTTTCTTTTTTTTATAATCTATTTTGCTTTTTTATTTTATTTTTAAACTGTTCCTTCCATTTTTTTTCTTTTTTTAACCATTTTTATTGTTATCTCAGGGAATGTAAATATCCCTTATGATAGCAATAGGTAGTGACAGGTACTCTTTTCCCTCCCACTGCTTGTAAAAGCAGTCTAGAGGCTAATTAGCCACTAGGATTGCTTTAACATGAAAGCCGACCACTGGCTGAAAAGAATGATACCAAGATGATACCTAAACCCGCAGGCATCATTCTGGTATAACCATTCAAAGTCCAGCAACATACCAGTACGTTGCTGGTCCTTGGACATGTATTGTAATATTTTTTTTCATGCAGCCTGTTGGCTGAACGAAAAAAAGAGATTGATCGGTGGGTATGCCCACCGTTAGAATACCTCCCTTCATCCACCCACTTCTAATAATGGGCATACATGCACCATTTATATATGCCGAAGTATGGGGGGCATCCTCCCGCAAAAAAGTTATGCCTTTTCCACGGGCAAGCCTCCGTCGGAATTTCGACCGTATGTACGCGGCATAAAAGGTTATGCCGCGTACACACGGTCAGACTTTTCTATGGGCAAGCCTCCGTCGGAATTTCGACCGTATGTACGCGCCATTAGGAGCAAAATCGCACCTCCGCCCCTGCTGCCCCCATGCTTCGGCATATATGCTCTTTTTTTTTAACTGTGGTGGTGAAATCACCTCCTACAGCGTTGGAGTCACGGCTTTATGTACCGTGGGAGCAAATGCTGTTGCTGTCAAGATAAATAAATCCACGCTGCAACTGAATGGCATACCTGATAAGCAAATGATGGTTAACATTAAAACAAAGTAACATTACAGTATAACAGTAAGACCTTACCATACTATACCTGCAAAGCAAATACCAAAAAAACAAAAAAAACGTAGTAAAAAATAAAAAACTTTTTAACGCAACCTGTGCCTAAAATATATATATATGCCAAAGCATGGGGGCATCCTCCCGCAAAAAAGTTATGCCGCGTACACACGGTTGGACTTTTCCACGGGCAAGCCTCTGTCGGAATTTCGACCGTATGTACGCGGCATAAAAGGTTATGCCGCGTACACACGGTCAGACTTTTCCACGGGCAAGCCTCCGTCGGGAATTTTGATCGCATGTACGCGGCATAAAAAGTTATGCCACGTACACACGGTCTGCCTTTTCCACGGACAAGCCTCCGTCGGAATTTTGACCGTATGTACGCGGCATTAGGAGCAAAATCGCTCCTCCGCCCCTGCTGCCCCCATGCTTGGGCATATATGCTCTTTTTTTTAACTGTGGTGGTGAAATCATCTCCTACGGCACTGGAGTCACGGCTTTATGTATCGTGGGAGCAAACGCTGTTGCTGTCAAGATAAATAAATCCACGCTGCACCTGAATGACGCACCTGAAAACAAAAAATTACATACCTGAAAAGCAAGCATGATAAAACAGATAAAACATTGCAGAATAGAATACAGTAAAAAAGAGCAGAACAATAGAGAGAAAATAGAGAGAAAGAGAGAACAATAAAACAACAACTATTTTTTTTTGTGTGTTTTTTATTTATTTTTTTACGTTTTTTTTTTTTTTACACTTTTTTTTGTAACTGTAACAACTGTAACGGTTCGGGTCTCTCAAAATGCAATGGCATCCCGGGAGACCCTGTGTAAGTGTGTCCTATCCTGTGCATTGCTGTACCCTATGATAAAACTTCACTAGTGTGTGGAAGCGTTCAAAACATTTACCAATGCAAAGACCAGGATCGTCAGGACAGCGTGGACAATAATAACGGGTGTCACGCCTAAATCCGCGCTTGGTACAGACACGACATCTTCTTTGTGGGGCTCGTTGGGTAGGCGTACTCTCGAGGACATACGGAAAATGCCTCTCATGCAGCCGGCTTACTGCATTTGGTTGGGAATGGTGAGGTACAGAACCGCCTGGATACAGGAGGTCTGTGACTATCTCATCCTGGAATTTAAGGAAGGATAAAGCCCCGCCTGAAGCTCTGTATAGCACATGAGCGTTCAGCAAAGCCAATTGAAATAAGGATAGGGACACTTTTTTGTACCAGCGTCTCGCCTTACGGGCAATGTGATACAGCGCCAACAACTGGCCGTTGAGGTCCACCCCTCCCATATTTTGGTTATATTCGTGGACACAGAGGGGTTTCTCCACAACACCAGTCGCCGTACGAATTTGGACTGTCGTGTCTGCGTGAAGGGAGGTAAGAAGGAAAACATTCTTATTATCCTTCCACTTCACAGCGAGCAAATTATTACACTTCAAGCAGGCTCTCTCCCCCAGCCTAAGACGAGAATCTACAAGCCCCTGGGGAAAGCCCCGGCAATTAGGTCGCACGGTGCCACATGCTCCAATCTGATGATCAAACAAGTGACTAAACAGTGGCACGCTCGTGTAATAATTGTCCACATACAAGTGGCACCCCTTTCCGAATAAGGGTGACACCAAGTTCCACACTATCTTGCCAGCGCTCCCTATGTAATCTGGGCAGTTATCCAGCTCTACTTAACTGTCTTTTCCCTCATAAACCATAAAGCTCCATACATAGCCTGTTGCCCTGTCACAGAACTTATAGAGTTTGACCCCATATCTGGCACGCTTGCTGGGAAGGTACTGTTTGAAAGACAAGCGGCCAGAAAATTTAATCAGGGACTCATCAACGCAGACAACTTGATCGGGAGTAAACAAGGCTGCAAAACGTTTGTTGAAGTGGTTTATGAGGGGCTGAATTTTGTAGAGCTGATCGTATTCAGGGTCTCCACGTGGACGACAAAGTTCATTGTTGTTGAAGTGCATGAACCGCAAGATCTGCTCGTATAGTTTCCTGGACATGGAGGCAGAGAACACGGGCATATGGTCAATTGGGCGCGTTGGCCAATAGGCGCGCAATGACAAGAATTTATGTGGGCCCATGTTGAGGGAAAGGCCCAGAAAGGTTTTAAATTCGGAAACCGTATCTGGTTTCCAATCTCTGGCAATGGAAGGCAACTGGGGATTAGCGGCGATGAATTGACCAGTATATAAATTACTCTGGTCCACAATAGATCTATAGAAATCTTCTGTGAAAAACAGCAAATAATAATCAAGTAGCGTAAAATCAGCTGTTTCCATCTGAATACCGGGTTGGCCAGTGAATGGGGGAAGTACGGGTTCTGCAGAAGTGTTGGGCACCCAATCAGGATAGGCAAATTCTGCAGGAAGGACACTATGGGCACGACGGTCCTGCCTTTGTCTTCTTGGTGGCAGAGGGAAACTACTTGTGCTTGCCACCTCGCCAGCTTGAATTGCACTTATGGGACTTGCCACGTCACCACGTGATACTGCAGTGCTGGATGTACATCCAGGGTGTACTAGGTCGCTGGTGCTTGCAAGTTCACCAGAAGGAATAGCGGCGTTAGTACTTCTCTGCTCCATAATACGAGAGCCCTGCGGTTCTTGCTCCTCAACAACATCAGAAGATCGGGATCAGGTACGCCTGACCTTAGCAGGAACCTCATCTTCGTCGTCAGAGCTATCAGACATGGAGCCACTGTCTTCTACGGGGTTGTATTCTGAGCCTGAATCTTACAGATGCGTGACTTCCTCTTCACTATCTGTCATGCTCAGAATCTCATAGGCCTCTTTACTAGTGTACCTTTGATTTACCATTTTGGGCTCTAAATTTAGTGGTACACTAGTAAGGATTCTCAGGTAAAAAAGCACCTGACTGTCAGCAAATGTATCAAACGCTACCAAAAAAACTGTTAGCGATCGCAGGGATCAGGCCTGTCTCTGTGAACGCTGCAGTTATGTGTGTTGTGTTTTGTAAGTGACAGTGATCGATCGATACTGCACTTGGGTGCGCTGGGCGGAGGGGCGAAACGCAGATGCTAGCAGGTATCTGGGCTGATCCCGCTAACACTGCATTTTTGGGAACCCTAAACTGCTGGGGACGCTAGTATAGATCGGATCAGATCAGATATTGATCTGTTCAGATACTATACCACTAATGGAGGTGTATGCTTTGCGCGTGGGTGTTAGTGCTACTGGCACTAATCTGACGCTGCCTGGGGCAACGCAGACCCTAACTGATGCTAAAACCTAATTGATATCACCCGCCGGGTGATCAGGGGGTTAAACCTTTATTGGGTTATATACGGCGGGTGCCCTGATGCTATAAAAAGCAAACTAAAAAAACAGCATGACCCGTAACACTTATACGGTGATCACTGGTGAAAGGGTTAACTAGGGGCAATCAGGGGGTTAAAACCTTTATTAGGTAATATATGGGGGTACCTGACGCTATATAAAAACCTGACGAGTAACCTAAATAACTAAATAACTAACTGGCTAACCAGTGTCACCAGTGACACTTATACGGTGATCACTGGTGAAAGGGTTAACTCTAGGGGCAATCTCGGGGTTAAAACCTTTATTAGGTAATATATGGGGGTATCTGACGCTATATAAAAACCTTACGGGTAAACTAAATAACTAAATAACTAACTGGCTAACCAGTGTCACCAGTGACACTTATACGGTGATCACTTGTGAAAGAGTTGACTCTACGGGCAATCTGGGGGTTAAAACCTTTATTAGATAATATATGGGGGTACCTGAAGCTATAAAAACCTGTCGGCGAACCTAAAAAAAAACTGGCTACCTAGCGGCACCAGCGAAACTACTACAGCGATCAGAAAAACGATCGCTTAGTGACACTGGCGATAGGGGGTGAAAGGGTTACCAGGGGGGCGATCAAGGGGTTAAACCTTTATTAGGGGGGGTTAGGGGGCTACTTTGGACCTAAAGGGGCCTAAACCTAACTGCCCTGCAACTTTTTACTGTCACAGATGACACTAAATGCAGTGATCAGTAAATAAATGATCACTGCAATCAGTGACACTGTGACTGGGGGCTGGGGGGTGATCTGGGGTGTGATCTGGGGGTGACTGGGGGGTGATTTATGTGCCTATGTGTCCTGGAGTCAGTGGGCTGTTGGTGCACTAACCTGATGACTTCTCTCCTCTGCGCTCCGGACGAAAAGAGCGCCGCATGGAGAGATGACATCACTTCCTCCTGCCTGTGTTTACATTACACAGGCAGGGGAAGCATTTCATTCGCCGGGAGCGATCGCGGGGAGGTGGCCAGAAACCAATGGCTGCCCCCTCATCCCGGATCGCTCCTCAAGCTTAACAGACCACCGTATGTACCGGGGGGGTCCGATTGGACCCCCACCCACAGGAAGGCAGGCACGTACAGGTACATTGATGTGCATGTCCGTGCCATTCTGCCGACGTATATGTACATGCGGCTGTCGTTAAGTGGTTAAAATTTAACATGTAAACAGTCCGTCGGATTTACAAATACTGTATTTAAGCATATAAGCTCCATTTTGTGTTGAAAATAACTGTGAAATCTAAAACTCCGGTGGGGGTAACAAGATTTTTCTTGTCTTTTTTTTTGCTGATCCGAAAAATGATCCGATCCATGATGCTGATCTGAGGATCGATCCGATCTGTGAGTTTTTTGATCCGTTGCACCCCTAATAGATGGTATATTAACCCCAATCGTCTACACACTATGAATTCCACCTTATACCCATTATGTTGGAGGGATTGTCATAATAATGGCAACCTCCTCCATATCATGTGGCACTGTAAGGTCCTGAAAGACTTTTGGATAGACGTATTTTTGCTTATTTCAGACATTACTAAAACGAAGTGTACCCCCTCCCCGGAACTAGCACTACTAAGCCTGGGGATAGAATCCTTCCCATATAGTCACAGAAAAGTGGTGGTACATATTCTATACGCGGCTCGTATTTCCATAGCAGCAAAATGGAGAACTTTTAGGTAGAGAAGTGGTGAATATCTCAGAGTATATGAACTTAGAGAAATGAATATGTTTTTAATATTGTCATGTAACTAACATTTATTGAATGTGCTGTTTAGTTGGCCAAAGGGAGGCTAAGTTTGTAAGTGTACATGTGGTCCTTGTAGAGTGTAGCTGACACCTTTTTCAGTGGATTTTGATGATAATTTAGAAAAGTTTCAATGGTGTAGTCAGTCTTTGTGGAGAAAAACATTTTTGATTTTCTTTTAAAGAGATGCTGGTTTTGGCGGGAAAAAGCAATGGCGCCATTCTTGGTTTTTGTTAGCCTTGCAGGTTTGTCTGCCATTTTGAGGCACAGTTTTTCTTTGCACCTTCCCTTATAGGATACTCACAGGCTAGACACCTTTCTTTTGGGCACTATACCATGTGGCATTCGTCAGCTATGTTGCTGATAGAATTTCTCAGTTTTTGATGTTTAGTGCGAATTGGGTAGTGCGGCCTTTTTAACCTGCTGGAGGCCATTTGTGTTTGTCTTTGTGTGGGGGAACCCATGTGGTGTTCATTGTGACGCCCCATGCGGGTTATTGGCGGGAAAAAATTGCATGCGTCAATGGCGCAATTTTTGTTGTCCATGAGGTGCTGTGGTGGGTCATCCACCATTTTGTAGTCCTGGCTTGTCGGCCATTTTGAGAGACGTTTACAGTTTGAGATAGGAAGTTCCAGTTTAGCAAACACGGCCCCTGAATATGCTGTATTGGCATTTGTTGATTGGCGCAGTTTTGTCCTGTTTTGTGCGCTTGCAGTTTGACCTGTGCACTGCTGGGGAGAGTGCTGGGACGCCAGAGTGACATACTGAGGATGGTTTTGTCTCTGGTTTAAATTGCTTTTCTAAGCATCACCTTTTGAGGTGAGTTGAGAGGTATCTTAAAATAGCGCGGTCTTACCCTGAGGGACCACGACGCGCTTGCGGACACACGCACATGCTGGGGCCTATTTATGGATAGGATCTGGCTGACCTACCAGCAGTTGGAGTGTGGGAGGAGGCCAACGCAGACACAGGGAGGACATGCAAACTCCATGCAGATGGTGTTAGGAGGGGGGATTTCTCTGTTTTCATTTAAGTAGATGTGAGCTATTGCAGGGTCGGCTGGCTTTGCAGTATATGAAAAACTTCACTTTACACTGAATTTTGATGGATTGTAAGACTAACAGAGTTTTTGTACAATGATGTGTTTTTATGTTTAAATATTTCCTTCCCAGAAGGCAATTCATATGTTTTGAAGCTTGTATTGTATAGCCTGTAGAGGAGGAGTGGGGGTTTTGGTCGAAACCCCTAGAGCCATCTTTTTGCAGGAGTTTTGTATTTGAGTCAACTTGTGGTTTTGCTTGCAGGGGATGTTTTGGTCAGGACCCTCCCATTTGCAAAGGGGGGTTTTATTCCACCATTTTCTTCACAAGGTTTTAAATTGTTGAAATATATAATGTGTAGCCATGGATTTTTTTGGAGTCTTGATAGACACAGCAATGTGGCTGGGCTCCCCCCTCCCCCTCCCTCTTCCTGAACAATTGATATGTAAATAAACCAGTTTTTTTTTAAGTAGCTGAGCATAACCGGAAGTTTCTTTTCAGCATTTATATATCAGCAGAAAGTTGGTGGGAGGAGCTTGGGGTTGTCTGAAAGGTTGGCAAATGAGATTTGTGTTTGGAAGGAAAATGGAAAGCATTTTGGCGTTTAAAAGTGTTTTATATTTTGTTCCAGTTTTGTGAAGTTTTGTACTGTAAATACAGTTTTGGGTAGAGAGAAAAACAGGGGGTATCACCATTATTCTATCATCTAGATACAGAGAGAAGCCACATTGTTCTGCAGGTGGTAAACTGGTGTAAGTGTTCTGTGTGGTTTAGTCTGACAACGCAGTGTATGGGTGTATAGCGGAAAACGCTTGTGTATGCATACACTGTGAGGGGTAGAGGCCTAATTCGGGGGTTGATCTGTGGTTGTTCTGTAGTTCCAAAAGTGTTGGGACAACAAGCCATAGAGTTGACGCCTCGGTTAGGGTTTCTAGTTGGAGGACTTGACCATATAGTGGTTGTAGTTCTGCAATTCACCGTATAAGAAGACACCGGGCGGTGATCTCCGAAAGGGTGCAACGGTTTAACCTGGACGCAGGTTTAAGACGATAAGCCGATTCGAATCGCCATGGACACAAGGAGGTCTGTGCAAAGGGAAGGAATGGAGGCTTCCCATAGTCAGACGGTCACACAGTGCACAAAGCCTAGTTTTGGGGCAAAGGCCTTTGAACCCCAAAAAGATTAACATAGGTGGTCCAAGGATACTATTTTGGGTATCCCTCTGGAATGGATGTAGTTGAGCTGCGGCTTCAGAAATCTGTAATGATGAGGAACGGTGGCTCATGCCCGTTTGTTTGAACCTTGTATGGCTGGTACATGGAAGGTTCTCGAGCTGCTCTCATGGTTGTCCCATTGTATTTTTTCCTATTGCTGAAAGAGTGAAGGTAGAATTCTGGCTGTTTTTTGTTTTTTTTCATTTGTGGTTTTGGAAACTGGGAAGTATTTCCCCCACGTTTGTATCGGAATGTTTGTATGTAGTAACGTGAATATGTTCGAACTTACTGCGGCGATCCTTCAATGCGTCGCGGCTGTTGTATGTTTGTAGGAACGGGAAAAGTAAGGGTTACAGAGGGTTTTGAAAGAATGTCATTGACAATTTACCAATGTACAGGAATGTCATTATTATTTTACCATTCTTTGCAGGTTAAATATGAAGAATAGAGTAATGATTTTGCTTATAAGTATTTTTCAGGTCCAAGGAGTTTGTACACAGAGAACAGGTGTATGTAGACAGCTGTACATATGGATAAATCTAAGGGAGGTAAAAGTATCACAGGCTATTTCATTGTTTCTTTTTTTCCTGCACCACGCATTTCTTCCTTCAGTCTGTAATGAGGAAGAAAAGGGGGGAGAATGATAAATGTAAGAGTGACAGTTTTTTTACAAACTAATAATAACTTCTGTAATTCTAACCAAGTTTGTGCCAAGACTGTCTTTCTTTGATAGAATTTGAATCGGCAAGCAGCAGTCTGGTGAAGTAGGTTCCCATCCCAGAGGCTAAGAACCTTGTCAATGGTTTCAGGTATTGTAAGCCACGCACAGGTTATGCAGTGACCACAGTCCCGATGTCTGGGTTATTGTCATATGAGGGTTGTTTGGAGGTCAATCAAAATCAGGGTCGTACTTTCCTCATTAGCTGTCACTTATATTCTCGGCTGATGGGGTGGGTGCGATCACTGTAACATGAACTTCAAAATGTCCACCAAAAGGTTTTCACGAGTCCCTCCCGGACCCTGACTTAATAATCAGTTTACATTCTTTCCAACCAGGTGACTGGGTCGTTGTAAAGAAGCTTGAGGGATGAGACCACGCCAGCCACTGCAAGAAGCGGCTCAACCACACCAAAGAATGAGGAGTATCTTTGTTTATTTATATTTTTGTTGTTTAGTAAATTTTAGCGAGGGTAACGGTGAAAAGCATCCCAAGTTATTATTTAAAGTGTATGTCCTGACTAGCTCAGAAAGCGAACGGGACCGTCTGTTCTGAGTCTTCACCGAGTTTTAGTCCCCAGCGATGACAGCGGTACATGCCATTTATGATGTTATTATGGGTATGAGGAGTTTTAGTCCCCAGCGATGACAGCGGTACATGCCATTTATGATGTTATTATGGGTATGAGGAGTTTTGACAAACTAGTGAAGACTCCAGACAGACACTTGTCAATGGAATCTAACGATGTAGTTTTTAGAGGGTAAAATTGGTTTTAGTTTTAATGGCTCTGCCTCTTGTCGGTTTGGGTATCTAGGCAGCCCACAAGTGTGTTTGAACTTTAGTTTGGTGTTTATGTGGATCTGCAGCTTATAAAGGTAATTCCCCCAAAGCAAGAGGTTCATGCGCGATGGTGAAGCTGTCCCAACATTTTAGGTCACGGCCGATCGCGAGGATCTGATGGCGCAGGAAATTAAGAATGGCAGGGACAGCTAGAAGGGATTTGTTCACCAATCCCGACCAGGTCTGGGCATGGGGTCCTGCAGTACAAGGTGGGGGCGGCTCAGGCTTGGGATACAATTGAACAATTCTCATCCGTTAAGGATAGGGTTCTTCATGTAATTGTTGAAGCCAGAGCTGTAGCTAAGTGAAGGTTGGGAGTCCTTTTTAAGGGTCTGGGAATCTTTGGGGATCTAATTTTTTATTTTACAGCGGATCGTGGTTAAAGGAAGTGGGAATATATATACTCATGTAGTTTTTATTTCTATTCTTTCTATGTCATGACGAGGTGCTCCTGTTGCCTGATTTGACGCGTGACCAGAGTTTCCTTGATGAGACGCCCCGAAGCCGGACCCACATACAAGACAGAGAATCACAGACGGATCGGCGATTACTACAGCTCACCATGTTGTGTCCTCCTTTATAAGTCATGCCCCTGAAGAGTAGAGTCTACATGTCAAGCCGTGTTTTTCCTTTTTATGGACTAAGAACTGATTCATTTCCAGGTGTAAGAAGCATATCAACTCTCATCGAGGGACACATGGGGTGCATATGACAAAAAAGGGAGGACTGTTGTGGAGATTTTTATGGAGATGTATTTAATATGTATTGTCATAGTGTCACCCAGTGTTAGTACTTCCGCAACCCGCTCTGAAAGAGCTGATTGGGGTAGTCTGAGGCTGGTTGAATCCCGTCTGATAGGGGAAAACGTTTTGAGGTTGGAGTGTGATGTTTGCAGGGTGCGGATATGTCCGCCAACGGGGGCCCTCTGTGCATTAGCATGGACGATCGTTAAGGAGGGGATATGCCCGCTCTGCAATGACATCATTGGTTATAGGCGGATGGGCGCTCTTGTCTCTGCTATGTCTGATCAACATTGGTTGGAATTCGTAGCGTGCGTCTGCAGATAGCCTCCCTCCCCCATTCAATAATAGTATAATCTTATTATGCGTTATTCTATGGAATGGCGCAGAATAAGAATTTCTATCAACGGTAACTTTAGCCATCCTACGTTTATTGTATTCATGTATGACATCTCCTGTTGGAAGGAATGTCCAAGTATTGTCCTTTTCCTGTGAGGAGGGAACATCCTATGAGGTTCCCGCCCATGGGGAGGGGATTGGTTGCTGCAGCCAATCACCTCCTGTCTTGAGATCTTTTGAGTTTAATAAAAGCCTATGAGTAGGCGTCGGCTTGACGGTCTTTGCTGGAATGGCCTGATAAGAAGACCTGTGTTGGTGGTTTCCTGGATTGAATGATGGAATGAACGGTGAGTGGATTTTAGCAAACTTAACTTAACGATAGCATTACTTCAAAAAGATGAATCTAAAGTGTGTGCTTATAGAGCACAGGAATTATAGGCTGTGTGCTCTGTAAACAGCAACCTGAAATTCCACAACACAACTCCTCCAGATATAACAGAAGTCATAAATAGGGTAAACACACAGAGTTTCATGGAAAGAATGTTGGCATACAAGGAAGGCCAAGTACATGCCTATCAGAAATTCTCGGATATCTGGCCCTCACTGCATAGCACCCTCTAGCATTGACTACCTTGTATAATATGATGAATGGAATAAATTTGCATCTAATGGTGGCTCAGCAAATCCAGGGCAGTGGACTCGAATTTAGCATTGTTAACTTCTTATGTTTGACTATGGGTCTTTCTGGTTTGGATGATCAGTTAATGTTTTGTGAGGGGGTTAGCTCGGCAGCGGGTGTGTGTGACCCCCGAGATGGGCTCCCCACACAAAAACAGGCCCAGCAAACGGAGGTTGTGGTTTTCAAAATCAAAAAGGTGCGGTTTATTTTCTATTTACAGTGACAAAACACAGCAAAGCAAAAGAAACATAAACAAAATAAATCCTGGTCAACTTGACCTCTGACTAAACATACAGGTTTCCTAACTAACAACTGGGATCAGCCTAGTGCTGTCCTAGTCCCTAAGTCCCTGGTTTTAAATGTCCAAGCAAATAGCCACACAGGCTTTGTCTCACCGCACAGGGGTTCACTCTCCCTAGACAGTCCACACAGGTCTGGTTCCAGGCATGAGCTAACATCTAATGAAGCTGGGAGTTCTTATAGAGGCCTAAATGAGCTGACAAGCTTCAGCTGGTCTCATCAACTCCCTGTCTGCACGACGCCCCACACTCTCCCTAGAGGTATGAGTCATCCATGAGCCCACTAGCCTTAGCTGGGCTTATACAACTCTCCACCTAGTTGTATAAGTCGGCGTAAAGCCTGAATCTGGGCGAAATATATCTACCCCCCTGGATGCAACCAGGTGACTTTACCTTCCTGCTGTCACATACCCCCCCCCCCCTCTTGTTTTAACCTCGGGGTTGGAACACCAGCAATCAGGCATTCATGTACTCGAGACAAAGCATCCACATTCCCCATTTGAACGCCAGGGCGATGCTTTACTGTGAAGTTGAATTCCTGGAGGGCCAGGAACCACCTATTCACTCTTCTATTTGTTTCCTTGTTTTGAGCCATCCACTTTAACGGAGCGTGATCCGTAACCATGTCAAAGTGCCTACCTAGCAGGTAGTACCGAAGGGAATCTAGAGCCCACTTCACCGCTAAACACTCCTTTTCAACGGTGGCGTAATTTACCTCATGGGACTTCAACTTCCTGCTGAGGTAAATGACTGGGTGCTCTTCCCCGTTCCAGACCTGGGACAATACTGCTCCTAACCCCACATCTGACGTATCACTTTGTACGACAAAGTCTTTAGAGAAGTCGGGTGAGTACAACACTGGCTGGCTACATAAGGCTTGTTTCAAGAATTGGAATGCTGCCTCAGCCTCGGGGGTCCATTTAATCATGACCGACCCTTTCCCCTTCGTCAGGTTGGTTAGGGGCACAGCCTTAGAAGCAAAGTGGGGAATGAATCGCCGATAATATCCAGCGATTCCCAGAAAGGCTCGTACCTGCTTCTTGCTGTTGGGACGTGGCCAACTCTGGATGGCCTCGACTTTGTTGAGTTGGGGTTTTATTACTCCCCTTCCAATGGTGTACCCAAGATATTTGGCCTCCTCCTGCCCAATGGTACACTTCTTGGGGTTAGCCGTAAACCCCGCTTCCCGAACAGAGTCCAGGACTGCTTGCACTTTTGGCAGATGTGAGGCCCAATCTGTGCTATGGACAATTATGTCATCCAGGTAAGCCGCAGCATACTTCCGATGGGGCCTCAGCATCTGGTCCATTTTCCGCTGGAATGTGGCCGGCGCATTCTGTAACCCGAACGGCATTCTTTTATATTGGAACGCCCCGTCTGGGGTTACAAATGCGGTTTTCTCTTTGGCCGACTTGGCCAGGGGGATTTGCCAATACCCTTTTGTGAGGTCAAGAGTCGTCATGTATCGGGCTGTTCCCAGCCGGTCGATCAACTCATCTATACGTGGCATGGGGTAGGTGTCAAATTTTGTAACTTTGTTCAACTGTCGAAAATCGTTACAAAATCGCCAGCTCCCATCCGGTTTAGGCACCAACACAATGGGACTAGACCAATCACTTTGGGACTCCTCTATCACCCCTAAGTTCAGCATTTTCTGTACTTCCTCCCGTATTGCCTCCCGTCGGGCCTCTGGGATCCGATAGGGTTTTAACTTCACCCTTTCACCGGGCGGGGTAATGATGTCATGCTCTACCCCAGATGTTTGTCCCGGCAGCTCAGAGAATACCTCCTTGTTGCGAAGCACAAACTCCTTAACCTCCTGTTGTTGGGGTTGTGACAAGGTGGCTGCTATTCCAACCTCCGGAATCACGCAACCAGTTTGAGCTGGTGACCAAGTGTCTGCGACTAGGGACTCTCTATCCCTCCAGGCTTTCAACAGATTAACGTGATAGATCTGTTCGGGCTTTCGCCTTCCTGGTTGTCTGACCTTGTAATTCACTTCGCTCACTTTTTCCATTATCTCGTAGGGGCCTTGCCATTTGGCAAGGAATTTACTTTCAACCGTAGGGACAAGTACCAGTATCCTATCCCCCGGGGAAAAGGTACGGGTCTTGGCTCCACGGTTGTACACTCTCTGCTGTGCTAACTGCGCTTGGGCCAAATGTTCCTTCACGATGGGCATTACCTGTGCAATTCGGTCTTGCATCAGGGCGACATGCTCAATCACACTCCTGTGGGGAGAACTCTCACTTTCCCAAGTTTCCTTGGCAATATCCAACAGCCCTCTTGGGTGTCTCCCATACAGTAACTCAAAGGGGGAGAATCCCGTAGAGGATTGGGGCACCTCCCTAATAGCAAACATCAGATAAGGAAGTAGACAGTCCCAATCCTTTCCATCTCTATCCACCACTTTCTTCAACATTTGTTTTAGGGTTTTGTTGAACCTTTCAACCAGCCCATCGGTTTGGGGGTGATACACAGATGTACGTAATTGCGTCACTTTGAACAATTTACACAGCTCCTTCATAACCCGGGACATAAAGGGTGTACCTTGGTCCGTAAGCAGTTCTTTACAAATACCCACCCGGCTAAACACAAGAGATAGCTCTTTGGCTATGGTTTTGGCCGAGGTATTTCGGAGAGGGATCGCTTCTGGATAACGGGTGGCATAGTCCATTATAACTAATATGTACTGGTGCCCCCTAGCGGACTTGATTATAGGACCTACCAAATCCATGGCGATCCTCTCAAACGGGACCTCAATGATGGGTAGAGGGACCAGCGGGCTACGGAAATGTGGCATCGGGGCCGACCTCTGACACACAGGGCAGGAGGAACAATAATTTTCTATGTCCTTCATCACCCCCGGCCAATAGAATCTCTGTAATACCCTCTCTCGGGTTTTCTCTGTCCCCAGATGACCTCCAAGAATGTGCCCATGGGCCAACTCCAACACAAACTTCCTGTAAGGTTTGGGCACCACAAGCTGCTCAACGGTTTCTTCTGCCCTTTTTGCCACCCGATACAGTAGGTCCTTCTCTACGCTGAAGTATGGGTAAGTGCAGGTATTATCTGGGTTCACTAACTCGCCATCTATTTTCACTACGTTTTCCCGTGCCTTTATTAGGGCGGGGTCTTTCAACTGTTCTGTGGCAAAGTTTTCCCTGTGAACCTCAAGATCAGAAAACTCCACAGACGGTAGGTTTTCGTCTGAGGAGGTGGGCTCCTCTCCAGTTTCTTGAGTCTCCCCTGCCAATACTGATAAGGGAAATTCCGGAGAGTCCTCACCACTCTCAGGGGAGTTCTGGCTATCACATTCCTGGTACATAGGGGCACCAGTGGGGGGCTCAGGATCATCCCACAGTTCCCAGAACTTCGGAAAATCCCTTCCCACAATGGCGTCATGCGGTAACTGAGATACTAAGCCCACTGGATGAGAGAGGGTACCTTTGGGGGTCTCGAAACACACTGTAGTCACTGGATACTCTCGGGTGTCCCCATGCACACAAATAACAGCTACCTTGCTATTCCCAGAGATCTCTGTTTTAACCAACTCAGCCTTTATCAGGGTCACAAGGCTACCTGAATCCAGCAATACCACAACATTTCTACCATTAACACACATTTTGCATAAATGTTTCTCAGTTCCTCGAATGGCAGTGCATGCGACTGTCGCACACAGCGACTGACGTCTGCCCGTCAGAAAGTCACACTGCATGGGTTCCTCCACAACCGGGCAATTGGCTGCAATATGTCCCGCTTGCCGGCAGCGGTAGCAAACGATCCTTCTTGCAGCCTCTTGAGCCGCTGATTTCCCAGGCTGTTCTCGCCAAACTTGGGGTAGAGCTCCCACCCTCTCACTCTCTCCACCCTCACCCCTTGGAATCCTCTTATCCGCCCCTGGGGATGGTCTGGTCTTAGGGTGGAAAGTCCGAGTGTCTCTGGAAGAGGCCGTCAGGTTCTCTGTAGCCAAGTATTTCTCCACACGATCCACAAGACCATCGGCCGTCTCTGGGTCTCCATGGCTTACCCACTTTTGGATGGCAGTAGGAAGAGCTCTCAAAAACCGATCCATTACAACACGTTCCACAATCTTTGGTGCGGACAAAGTCTCTGGCTGTAGCCACTTTCTGCTCAGGTGAATGAGATCATACATTTGAGACCTGGGGGGTTTTCCAAGCTGGAAAGTCCAGTTATGCACACGCTGAGCCCGGACAGCCTGGGTGACACCCAGCCTTGCCAATATTTCAGCTTTTAGCATCGCATAGTCTTTTGCTTGGTTAGGCTCTAGGTCATAGTAAGCTTTCTGCGATTCACCAGTTAACAGAGGAGCCACCAGTCCAGCCCACTGCTCCTCAGGCCACTTTTCTCTTTCAGCGGTCCTTTCAAATGTGGTCAAAAATACCTCTGGATCATCCTCTCCAGTCATTTTTGTCAATAAACGACTCACCCCAAAGGACGCGGTATTAGTGGGACGGCTTTCCTCACTGGTCTGCGGACGTTGCTGCATTGCTGCTTCCATCTGTTGTTGTAGTCTCTGCTCTTGCTTCTGTAACAGGTCTATGAAGCGGGCCTCAGATTGCTGCTGGGCTTGTTGCTGAGCCTCCAGACTCTGTTGCAAAGTTGCGTTTGTCTGCTGCTGGGCTGCAAGGCTCTGTTGATGAGCTTGCTGCTGGGCTGCAAGGCTCTGTTGATGAGCTTGCTGCTGGGCTGCGAAGTTCTGTTGTTGAGCTGCAAGGCTCTTTTGCAAACCTGCATTTGTCTGCTGTTGATTGGCATTTGCTAGAGCCAGCTGCTTCAGTATCTCCTCCATGCTGGCTTAAAAAAAAACTGCCCGCATTCTCCACCAACTGTGAGGGGGTTAGCTCGGCAGCGGGTGTGTGTGACCCCCGAGATGGGCTCCCCACACAAAAACAGGCCCAGCAAACGGAGGTTGTGGTTTTCAAAATCAAAAAGGTGCGGTTTATTTTCTATTTACAGTGACAAAACACAGCAAAGCAAAAGAAACATAAACAAAATAAATCCTGGTCAACTTGACCTCTGACTAAACATACAGGTTTCCTAGCTAACAACTGGGATCAGCCTAGTGCTGTCCTAGTCCCTAAGTCCCTGGTTTTAAATGTCCAAGCAAATAGCCACACAGGCTTTGTCTCACCGCACAGGGGTTCACTCTCCCTAGACAGTCCACACAGGTCTGGTTCCAGGCATGAGCTAACATCTAATGAAGCTGGGAGTTCTTATAGAGGCCTAAATGAGCTGACAAGCTTCAGCTGGTCTCATCAACTCCCTGTCTGCACGACGCCCCACACTCTCCCTAGAGGTATGAGTCATCCATGAGCCCACTAGCCTTAGCTGGGCTTATACAACTCTCCACCTAGTTGTATAAGTCGGCGTAAAGCCTGAATCTGGGCGAAATATATCTACCCCCCTGGATGCAACCAGGTGACTTTACCTTCCTGCTGTCACAGTTTATACAAAATGTGTATATCTGTTTCACTTTAAACAACGATAGTACTACTCTTAGTATTAATTTGTTCTAGTAACACTGTTCTGATAAACTTTAGTAACCAACTCGGGACGGCCATATACTGGGCCGCACTCACAGTACCTGGAAAAGCGTATAGTCAGCCTGCTCACAGTATGTTCCCGATAGGGGTGATGGGCTCTTCAAATTACTTACTCCTTCACCAATTTATTCAGGAACTATAGTTCAGATTAAGGACTCCAACGTTCCCATAAAGAACTAAACTAGCCAGCTGTTTTTTTCTATTTTGTAATGTTTACTGCTGAATGTATTAACCATTATTGTACAACTGCTATAACTGTACTGTACCTGTACACTATTATCTTTAAATAAAAATCTTAAAGTTTAAAAAAATAAAAATAAAGATAAAAGGAGGAGAATGGGTCTCAATATCAAATATCAAATATTAAAGGGTAACTCCAACAAAACTGCAGGTCAAACAAAACCAGAGTCTCAACCATAAACAGGGTTTACACAATTGCATAATTCATAGAGATCTAAACAAGGGCTAAAAAGGTTAGGACCCAAATATAATTGAGTCAAAGGAAAACTTTTGCAAAATAGCTGAATTACAACCTAAATTAGAGGAAAGGTTTGTAGCTGATGGATTCATTCAATCTTGGAAAAGATGTAGCTGCCAGGGTATGGATCCATCTGGTTTCTCTCTGAAGGAAAGCTTTATCAACATCTCCCCCTCTTTAATTTGTGGGCAAATACTCTAAAGAAAAAAACAATTTTTTTTTGGAAAGATCAAAGGAATGATAAAGGCCACTGTGTCGGCTGATGGGAGTTTCCATCTTTTTCTTTTTAATTAGGGACACATAGTCCCTAATTCTGTGAAAGAACTGTCTTTTGGTCTTGCCTACGTAGAACGCGTGGCAGTCGCATTTCATAAAATAAACTATCCCAACAGACTTACAGTTGGCAAAAAAAATTGGTCTATAGATATTCCCAATCGGGAGCTTTATTTTAGAAAAATTCATCAAAAATATGCAAAACTCGCATTTCCCACATGGAGCTGTGCCTCTACGCGTCCGACCAATTGGATTGGGCCCTAAATGACTGTGGACTAGCTGTTCTTTGATGGATCTGGAATTTTGAAAAGTTATCTGAGGAAAAGGTTTGACATATTTGGAGATTACTTCATCAGTCGCCAGCAGTGGCCAGTATTTATCAAAAATCTGACATCCTCCTGTGTTCAGGGGAATATCTAGTTATCAGTCGTACTTGTTGATCTGTCTTGGGTGTTTTTACCGAATGAATCAGATCAGAATGATTCTTTCGTTTTTCCCGATGGTAGGCTTTCTTTAGAACAGACCGGCTGTACCCCTACCTAAGAGGCGGGATTGAAGTGCCTTAGTTTCCAAGTCAAAATCTTTGTCCAAACTACAGTTTCTCCCCTAAACTGAGATATTGACTGTAAGGAATACTTTGCACAAGTGGCTTGGGATGGGAGCTTGCTGCATGTAATATGGTATTACCATCCGATGGTTTTCTGAATAAAGAAGAGCCAATACTTCCATCAAGATTAATATAGATGGTAACATCCAAGAAATAATTTTATTTCAAATCACAGGACAGGGTAAACTTAAGATTATACTGGTTGTTTTCCAATTTGGCTGGGAAGAATGACAGCTCTTCTCTGGTGCCGGTCCAGATAACAAAGATGTAATCTATGAACCGACGCCAGACAAGCACCTTCTCAAAATATTGCTGATATTCAACCAATGAGAATATCTCTCGCTCCCACCGCCCACAGGTACAGATTGGCGTAAGATGGGGCACATTTGGTCCCCATCGCAACACCCTCTACCTGGAGGTAGTGGGAGCGATCAAATACAAAAATATTGTTTGTCAATATGAAAAACAATAAGTCCAAAATGAACTTATTATAAGGTCTAGCCCTAGGACCCCGCTCTGATATGAATCCCTCCACAACTCAATCCCCCATGTCGTGTAGTATAGAGTTGTAGAGAGCCTCCACATCAATGGCTACGAGCCAGACTCCTTCCGGTACACAAATACCATCCAAGGACCTGAGAAGATCAGCAGTGTCCTGGATGTAGGAAACTAACGACTTGACATGTGGTGGTAAATAATCATCAACAAGTTTTTTTTTTTTATATCCAACAAAGTTTTATTATTAATTTGCAGAGGTACAGAGCATACAGACACCCCTCAACATAGCGGGGTAAGAAGTCATTACAAACATGCATTTCAAAACAAATCCGAACTAGGAGCCAGCCGGTCCTCAAATCAACATATCCACTCTCCCAATCGTTAAAACATCTCTCAACCTATATTGATGCCTAGCAATCTATCAGCCACCAGATCCACCGGGGCCAAGCCCGGTACATCTAGCCATTTTGCCGATAGCTTCTCGAATTTTTGAGCACTACCCCTATGCTGATAAGTCATCTTCTCCATCCTCAACACTATCCCAATATTATTAACCCATTCCTTCAAGGTCGGCGGGTCCTCCGCTTTCCAGTGTATCATGATGAGCTTCCTCGCCTGAAACAGAGTCCTATGAACGGCTTCTCTACAGTCCTCGTCCCATTCGTATTCCTCCAAAGCACCCAAGAGACAAGCTCTCGGGTCCTGTGGAAGAGACACGCCAAACACTGAATTAATGGTAGACACCACCCCCGCCCAGTACATGTGGAGTTTGGGACATCTCCACAACATATGGACTAGATCTCCGTGGTCCCTTTTGCATCGTGTACATATGGGGTCAAGCTGTGGATTCATTAAATGTAATCTGTGAGGTGTGAAATAAGTGCGTAACAATATGTACAACTGGGTAAGCCTATGGGATATATTCAGTGAACACCTACCCACAGCCTGGAAAATTTCCTCCCACTGCTCACCATCCAACTGTCCAACATCTGCCTCCCACTTCTCCCTTATCTTCAGAGGATGCTGCCTCATCACGGACTGTAACAGTATGGCATAGCATTGTGAGATAAAGCCCTTTGACGACCCAGCATCCCCAAGAAGCCTAAACACCGGGGTTGGCGACAAGTGCCACTCCGAGGAGCGACCCTGTGCCGCCACCGCATGGAGCAATTGTAAATAATAAAAGTACATTGATTGCGGGAGACCGTAAGATTCCCTTAGGTCACTAAAAGGGCGCAATACTCCATTACAGAATATGTGTCTAAGATGCGTAATCCCATACTGCTTCCATCTGGCCCCAGACTGCAGTTTTGCCAATTCAGTATATGTATCATTTTGCCATATAGGGCTATATTCTGTATAGCCATTTGCATTCTGAATGTATTTAACCTTGTTCCATACCTTCTGAATTAGGCTATAAGTTGGAAACTTTTTATGTGGTTTAGCGAAGGCCTGAGCCTCCAACGCCACAGGAACCGGATCTCTGCACACAGTAAACAGCAGCAGTTTATGAGCCGAGGTTTGCAAGGTGGGCGCCCCCTCTGCCTCTAATGGAAACATGCCTATAAGGTGCTGTAGCTGGGAAATCATCAACAAGTTTACTTGCTGGTTCTGTAAGGCACCCGTTGCCTGAAACAATAGGGTGACCCGGAGGAGTTTGCATGTTTTTGCTTACCTTTGGTAGAGCATAAAGTGTGGGTAGTCTGGGTGTCTCTACAGTCAAATACTGTTTTCTTGTCAATGAGTGTCAGGGAAATAAATAGATTCAATCCGTGCAGCGTGTCACATGACATCCTGGCTGCCTGTCAGGAAGTAAACAGCCTCAATCTGATTCAGTGTGTCACATGACAACCTGGCTACCTATATAGGCTGAGCAAATCTCCAAGCAAATTGCTGTTTTTTCTTCAGCTTCCTGTGATTCTGAGTTCCTGTTTCCTGCCTGCCTGATTTACTGCTGTGACCCGAATTGCCTTTGGACTACTCTGATCACTCCTTACCTGACCCTCGGCTTTGCTTATTGGACTTTGCTGCTATCTCCTTTGTTTGACCCCCTGCTTGTGACCCGGACTTTGCTGCCAGCCTCCTGCACCTGACCTTCCAGCCTATCTCCAGTCTCCAGTACTTAACCCTCTGCTTGCCTTTGGACTTTCCTCCTTTTGGGTGTTTGACCCTCGGCCTGTCCTGGACTTTTGCACCACCATACCAGCTGGGTTCTGTTCTCCACCAGTTCCTGCACCTGTCTTCTGAGATCTTCTCACAAGTCCTGCTCCTCTCGGCCTCAGTGAGTACCCTTTTCTGACAATGAGGCTGTCAAAGAAAGCCCTAGTGACAAGAATGCGATATTTGGTTTCCGCATATTTTACTTGGGCAAGGGGAATGGAACGGTACCAGCTGCGATTCCGCAATAGGTCCAAAACCATTTGTTTATATTGATCCAAGTCAATTACCACTATATTGCCCCCTTTGTCCGCGGGTTTTATAATGATATTACAATTTTGTTTCAAGGAGGACAAGGCCTTGCGTTGTATTGGATTCAAATTTGGTTGCTTGACGGATCGTTTCCACTTTGTGGCCTGTATCTCCTTAGTCACCTGTTGGGTGAAGGCCCAAACATTGGGATTGCGCTGCAAAATGGGAAACGTTTTGGATTTGGGCTTGTAGAGGTTAGGAGTAGGGATGAGCCGAACACCCCCCCGGTTTGGTTCACACCAGAACCTGCGAACGGACCGAAAGTTTGCGCGAACTTTAGAACCCTATTAAATACAATGGACGCAAACGTTCAAAATGTAAAGTGCTAATTATAACGGCTAATATGCATGTTATTGTCCTAAAAAGGGTTTGGGGACCCTGGTCCTACCCCAGGGGACATGTATCAATGCAAAAATAAGTTTTAAAAACTGCAGTTTTTTCGGGAGCAGTGATTTTAATGATGCATAAAGTGAAAAGAAAAAAGTGAAATATTCCTTTAAATATCGTACCTGGGGGGTGTCTAAAGTATGCCTGTGAAGTGGCACATGTTTCCCGTGTTTAGAACTGCCCCTGCACAAAATGACATTTCTAAAGGAAAAAAAGCCATTTAAAACTGCTTGCGGCTTTAATGTAATGTCTGGTCCTGGCAATATGGATGAAAATCATTGAGAAAAATGGCATGGCTACCCCATCACCCACCCCTACCCCAGCCCATTACCAGCCCCTTTGGGTCTTGCATGGATATTAAGGGGAACCCCGCACCCAAAATAAAAAAGGCCCTATATACTCTGAACAGCAGTATACAAGCAGTGCAGACAAGACACGGACTGTAGGTTTGTTCTTAAGTAGAATCTGCTTTTAATTTGGAACATGTACATTTTTTAAGTGTAGCTCTAGCCAAAAAATCTATTTTTAAGCTTTTTGGTGATCTGACAGGGCATGATGGTCCGGGGAATCCCAGGTCAGTATGGAAGGGTATGTATCATAAATAGGAAGAGAAAAGCAGCCACATAGCGTAACTCTGTATTAAGTGCAAAAGATGTGGCAACAATAGAGTCCCCCCGACGCGCTTCATCCCTAGGACATCATCTGGGGTGTCTCTCCACTGTTGCCCCCTAATATTTATAGATAATGTGACCCCTGTTGTTAGAGACCAGCCTCCAAAACACTGCCCATGTGAAATTACATTACTTCCTGTTTGAACTAAGATGGCCGACCGGCGTGCATTCCACGCCTCCATCTGGATACATGTGAAGGTGCCAAGCCTCGTTTTGATCCCATTTGGGCACTACTTCCCATGTATACCATCAGGCATACCCAGCGGAGTCCCTCCTTACATCAGGCGTCCCCAGCGGAGTCCCTCCTTACATCAGGCGTCCCCAGCGGAGTCCCTCCTTACATCAGGCATCCCCAGCGGAGTCCCTCCTTACATCAGGCGTCCCCAGCGGAGTCCCTCCTTACATCAGGCGACCCCCCATTGGAGCCCCCCTTAAACAGATGTGTCCCCCATTGGAGCTCCCCTTAACCAGGTGTCTCCTGTCTTGGCCGCAATTACTGTTTCCCCTCGGGGAACAAAGTAGCGGCAGAGCCGACCGCGTGACTGCAAAAAAAATTAAGCTGCGGCGCCGCCCACCCCCACCCCTTTCCATAACAGACGGACCTGCAGCAGGGTGGGGCGAGGGGTGGGCGGCGCCGCAGCTTAATTTCTATAGCAGCCAAAACACGTATGGCTAGTACAATAGAAAATAAATCTGCTGCGGCGCCGCCCACCCCCGCCCCTTTCCATAACAGACGGACCTGCAGGGGGGGTGCAGCAGCTTTATTTTCCATTGTACTACATCTGTGTTTTGGTCTTCCTAAAAATGGCGGCCGGCGGAGACATTTTCTCCGCCGGCCGTGGACCTCTAGCGGCGGCAGCGAAAAATCTCGAAAACCGGGAAAAAACGGATTTGCCGAGACATTTCCTGGGACAAAATAAATCCGGGAAAAGGGTGTGAATCCTGGGAATGTCCCAGCCAATCCGGGACAGTTGGCAACTATGCACATTTGCTTCTGGCCCATGTGCACACATTACTTCCTGCATTTGTTCTGCTGATGTAAATCAGTAAGTACTATGCAAGTATAAATGAGAGCTCCTTTCTATTAAAATATATATGACTTGTTTCACAGTTGGGCGACTTTTCCAGCAAATTTGGACCTCCGAGTTGCATGACAAGTTGTTCCCTTATGATTCTCAATGATAACCATTTATATCTGTGCTACTTCAAGTTGCAACAACTTCAAAGTAGTCACTGTACTACTTTGGTGTGACTTTCATGTTCCTTGAGGTACATAGGGCGCAATATTACACAGGCATTCCCAGAAGTTGGGGCCAAGTTGCAGTAGCAAAGTGGCAGCAAAATAATGTGAATTTCAGGTCGCAGCAGTGTGAATGAGATTCATGGATAATACTATTGAATTAGGCACTATTCTCACTTGTGCATCCTGCAAGTGGGTTAAATTCGTCCCTGCACTACTTTGGTTTGACTTTGATGCGACTTGAGGTCCATATACCGCAAGATTACACAGGCAATGGTCGCACAAGTGCCAATGGGGCCTAATTCAAAGGTGTTATCAATGAATCTCATTAGGTTCCTTTCACACTTGGCCGACTTTTCACACAACTTGAGGTCCATAAGGCCCCTTTCACACTTGTGAGATCTAAAAGACACTTTTTCCTGCAAATTTGATGTGATTTGAAGCAATGCCAGTGTAATCTTCAGGTCTATGGACACAGGAGTCACAGGAAAAGTCGCACAAGTGTGAAAGGGTCCTAAGGGCCGGTTCACACTGCTGTGCTGTCCGACATCGGATGTGATTTGCCCCGCACTGCAAATCCCATGCGATGTCTGTGTGATGCAAACTCAGCCATACAGATTGGATGGTTGATTTGGCATCGCATTTTGGACCAAACTCACACAGGACCCTTTTTTTGTTCCACAGCAGAATCGGATCGTATGGGTGTTGCCTGAATTTTCAGTTCGCTCTGCGATATGCGAACTGATTTGGGGGTGTCATTAGCTTTCTACTGACACTCCCAGCAGTTTGCATATGACAGTGTGAACTGCCTGCGAGTTGTATGCGATGCGGGAACCCACACTGGATTTGCAGGGTTCCTGCATGGTTCCAGTGTGAACTGCGACCCTAGGTTCACACCTATGCATTTTTTATTGCGTTTTTCAGTTTGCAGAAACACTCTACAGTCCATTTAACCGCTTGCCGACCGCCGCACGAACATTTACGTCGGCAGAATGGCACGGCTGCGCAAAGGGACGTACCTGTACGTCCATTTGACTTTGCCGCCGTGTGCTCCGTGCCCGCGGGACCCACAGACTCGATGTCCACGGTGTCCCGCGATCGTGTCACGGAGCTGCAGAATGGGAGATGCCTTTGTAAAAAAGGCATTTCCCTGTTCTGCCTTGTGACAGGACACTGATCTACTGCTCCCTGTCATCGAGAACAGTGATCAATGTCGTGTCACTGGTAGCCCAGCCCCCACACAGTTAGAATCCCTTCCTAGGACACACTTAAACCCTAGATCACCCCCTAGTGTTTAACCCCTTCCCTGCCAGTGTAATTTACACAGTAATCAGTGCATTTTTATAGATTTTTTAAATGACAATGGTCCCAAAATAGCGTCAAAAGTGTCCAATGTGTCCGCCGTAATGTCGCAGCCACGAGAAAAATCGCAGATCGCAGTCATTTCTAATAAAATAAAAAATATTAATAAAAATGCCATAAATCTATTCCCTATTTTGTAGACGCTATAACTTTTGCGCAAACAAATCAATATACACCTATTGCGATTTTTTTCCAAAAATAATGTAGAAGAATACATATCGGCCTAAACTGAGGAAAAAAATTTTTTGGGATATATTTTTTGGGGATGTTTATTATAGCAAAAAGTAAAAAAAAAAAAAAGTATTTTTTTCAAAATTGTCGCTGTTTTTTTGTTTCTAGCGCAAAAAATAAAAACCGCAGATACCACCAAAAGAAAGCTCAATTAGTGGTAAAAAAAGTGCGTCAATTTTGTTTGGGAGCAACGTCGCACGACCGCGCAATTGTCAGTTAAAGCGAGGGGGTCCCCCCAAAACCCTTATCCGAGCATGCAGCCTTGGTACGCCCCACCCCGAAGCACCTTGTCCCCATGTTGATGAGGACAAGGGCCTTTTCCCGACAACACTGGCCGTTGGTTGTCGGGGTCTGCGGGCGGGGGTTTATCGGAATACGGGAGCCCCCTTTATTAAGGGGGCCCCCAGATCCTGGCCCCCCACCCTATGTGAATGAGTATGGGGTACATCATACCCCTACCCATTCACCTGGGGAGAAAAGTGTCAATAAAAAAAACCCACACTAGACAGGTTAGACATTGTACCCAATACTCATTCACATAGGGTGGAGGGCCGCGATCTGGGGGCCCCCTTATTAAAGGGGGCTCCCAGATTCCGATAAGCCCCCCGCCCGCAGACCCCGACAACCAACGGCCAGGGTTGTCGGGAAGAGGCCCTTGTCTTCATCAACATGGGGACACAGTGCTTCGGGGTGGGGGGCCACAGGGCGCCCCCCTGCCCCAAAGCACCCACCCCCCATGTTGAGGGCATGTGTCTTGGTACAGTTCAGGAGGGGGGCACTTGCTAGTCCCCACCCCCTTTCCTGACCGGCCAGACTGCGTGCTCGGATAAGGGTTTGGTATAGATTTTGGGGGACCCCCATGCCGTTTTTTTGGTGTAGGGGGTTCCCCTTAAAATCCATACCAGATAGAAGGGCCTGGTATGCTCTTGGAGGGGAACCCATGCCGGTTTTTTATTTCAAATTTGGCTTGAAGTTTCCCCTCAAGATCGGCAGAGTACAAGTCGCATGCCAAAGTCAGATCATGCAAGACGGCGTTCCGACTTTGATCCGACTTCAATGATATTCAATGGGCTGAAGTAGGATCAAAGTCGGACCAAAGTAGTGCAGGGAGCATTTTCAAAGTCGGGCCGACATGTGTCAGACCAGTAAAGATGGCTCCCATAGGGAAACATTGATTTTCACACGTCATGCGACATGAGCTCCCAATGTCGGAGCGTTTGTCGCACCAGTGTGAACCCGGCCTTACTGTCTTGTCAAAATCGCGCGACTTTGGAGTAGCACAAGTGTGAAAGGGGCCTTAAAATCACTGCTCCTGAAAAAACTGACGTTTTAAAAAAAAAATCCGTTGATACATGTCCCCTGGGGCAGGACCCGGGTCCTCAAACACTTTTTATGGCAACAACTTGCATAAAAGCCTTTAAAATGAGCACTTTCGATTTTTCATGTTTGTGTCCCATAGACTTTAACGGTGTTCGCACAAATTTTTCACCTATTCGCAAGTTCTGGTGCGAACCGAACTTTTGTTGGGCTCATCCCTACCCAATAGCCAATGGCACATAAGCATGGTTGGTACCATAATATTAACGCCTCAAATGCAAAACATTATTGTATAGAATAAAAAGAATCAAACATTAGTAATAGTATTTTCTATGTAGGATTGTGCTCAGCTCCATAGCATAGTGGTATGCCCTGCTACCTCCAAAGGTTCATGCCATGGGTTTGAATCCCACCAATGGTTTCACCTCTTAAAATGTGCATTGTACTCAGCCGCATAATTATCCAATGCACATCACTTTGGTTTATTCCGTAATTTTAACTCTTCAAATGCATGCAATGATATGTAATTCTTCAATAACATTATGGTGGTGAATTTCAAAAATCAAGGAAAAATATGGCGTAAGGTCCCCCCCAGTGCATACCAGGCCCTTCGGATCTGGTATGGACTTCAAGGGGAACTCCATGCCAATAAAAAAAAAAAGACATGGGGTCCCCCCAAGGTCCATACCAGGCCCTTCAGGTCTAGTATGGATTTTAAGGGGAACCTTGCGCCAAAATTTGAAAAAAAAATGTTGTGGGGTCCCCCCCAAAATCCATACCAGACCCTTATCTGAGCACGCAACCTGGCAGGCCGCAGGAAATGAGGGGGGACGAGAGAGTGCCCCCCCTGAACCGTACCAGGCCACATGCCCTCAAAATAGGGCGTGTGCTTTGGGGTCCCTCCCAAGGCACCTTGTCCCCATGTTGATGGAGACAAGGGCCTCATCCCCACAACCCTTGCCCGGTGGTTGTGGGGGTCTGCAGGCGGGGGGGGCTTATCGGAATCTGGAAGCCCCCTTTAACAAGGGGCCCCCAGATCCCGGCCCCTCCTATGTGAATTGGTAACGGGTACATTGTACCCCTACCATTCCACCAAAAAATGGTCGGTTTCGGGGGAAGAAGAAGCTGGAGGAAGATGGAGAAGACCGGAGGAAGATGGAGGAAGAAGTGGGGGAAAGAAGAAGCATTGAGGAAGAAGGAGAAACCCGAAGGAAGACCGGAGGAAGATGGAGGAAGAAGCGGGGGAAAGAAGAAGACAACATTTTTAATAAAGGAATTGTCAAAAACCGGCTATTGTCTTTTGTCACATTTCACTGCTTTTTTTGGTGAAATGGTAGGGGTACAATGTCCCTGTTACCAATTCACATGGGGGGCCGGGATCTGGGGCCTGCTTGTTAAAGGGGGCTTCCAGATTCCGATAAGCCCCCCCACCCGCAGACCCCCACAACCACCGGGCAAGGGTTGTGGGGATGAGGTCCATGGACTTTGTGTTGAGGGCATGTGGCCTGGTATGGTTCAGGAGGGGGGAGCTTTTCCTGCGGCCTGCCAGATTGCGTGCTCGGATAAGGGTCTGGTATGGATTTTGGGGGCCCCCAGGCCATTTTTCTTTCAAATTTTGGCGCAGGGTTACCCTTAATATCCATTCCAGACCTGAAGTGTCTGGTATGCATTTTGGGGGGTCCCCCACGCCATTTTTTTAAAAATGTTGGTGTGGAGTTCCCCTTAATATCCATACCAGACACAAAGGACCTAGTATGGACTGGTGGGGGGAACCTACGCCGTTTTTTTATTTGATTTTTACGCTATATTGCCGGGAACCAGCAATTCATTACAGCCGCAAGCAATTTTAAATGACAATTTTTCCTTTAGAAATGTCATTTTGCTGCGGAACAGTAATAAACACAGGAAATGTGCGCTACTTTACAGGCATACTATAGACACCCCCCAGGCACGATATTCAATTTTTTTATTGTTTCACTTAAAGCATTATTTAAATCACTGCTCCTGAAAAAATGTCCGTTTAAAAAAAAAAAAATCCAATTAATACATGTCCACTGGGGCAGGACCTGGGTCCCCATACACTTTATATGGCAAAGAAATTGCATATAAGCCTTCAGTGAGAACTTTGGATTTTGCAGATTCGAGCCCCATTGACTTCCACTATTCCCGCATATGCGATCTGACAGGCATTATTGCCGGCAATAGCGCTGCTTTCCATTTGCATTAGCGCTCACTTTCTTAAGCCTCGTACACACGACCAGTTTTCTTGGCAAGAAACGACAAGAAAACTGCTGGGAGAGCTTTCTTGCCGAGAAAAGCGTTTGTGTGTATGGTTTCTTGTCGAGAAAACTGCCGGGAATCTCGACGAGAAAAATAGAGAACCTGCTCTCTATTTTCTCGTCAGGATTCTCGTTTTTCTCATCGGGATTCTCGTCGGCCTGTTTCCCGACGAGAAAAATGGTCGTGTGTATGCTTTTCCGAGTCTTGAAAAAAGGCGCATGCTCAGAATCAATTATGAGACGGGAGCGCTCCTTCTGGTAAAACTAGCGTTCGTAATGGAGATAGAACTGAAAGCACGAAGACTGAAAAGCGCGAATCGTCTCTCCCAAAACTTTTACTAACACGCGGTAACATGAGATCAGCAAAAGCAGCCCAAGGGGTGGCACCATTGGAATCGAACTTCCCCTTTATACTGCCGTCGTACGTGTTGTACGTCACCGCGTTTTACAACGACAAGCTTTTTAATTGACAGTGTGTATGCAAGGAAAGCTTGACAAGAATCCCGTCAACTTGACAAGAATGTCGTCGAGAAAAACAATGTTTTTTTTTACGACGAGATTCTCGGTCGTGTGTATTAGGCTTTACAGTTGAAGTCTTATTGGCCTTATTTGAGCGCTATTTTTTGGCACTGCAGGATAATTTTTCAGTGCTATAGTAAATGACCCCCATAAAGGCTATTTTATATTTCTAGAGATGTTGCTAAAATAACCAAACTTCCCCCTTTTTTTGATGTACAGTTTATTAAGTTGAGAGTTGGATGTTAGGAAATGTGCATATGGAGATATACATTACATTAACAATACAAAGGAAACATTAATCCTATAGTAGAACATTAATGGTGAGACTGGGTTATGAACTAGTTATTATGTTAGAATTTAAAATTAATAAATCTTAATGCACTCTGCCTCCCTCATCACCCTGTTATGACATTGATGTTTGACAAAGTTATTGATCACCAGTGAACAAAGAGATATTGATGTCACAACATGTTAAAAATAGCATGGCCTGCAATGTTCTTTGGCATATAAGTGACTTCAACATCTCAATAGACACAAATTGAAATATTGATGATTGCCTATAGTACATTAATTAACCATTTAAAGGCTTTTGTAATGCTTTTGATATTTACCCAGGGGTTTCCTGAGGACTACAGCTTACATAAAATATCCTAAAAACCAATAGAGCAAGCATAAAGTGAAGGGTGCATCCTACAACTATTTTTCCTTGTTCCTGGAGCTATTTAACTGGCTATGTAGACTAATGCAGCAGTTTTATCAATAACAAACAATTGAGCCAACCTGATCCAGGTTTTTGAGAAACATATGGAGCTTTATGAATGCTTCATGGAAAGCTATAGTGCTTTAGTGCTTGAGAGGATATTGACAAGCAAGGTATGATTGATTAAGGCTGAATAAACTTTTGATTGTGCTTGACTAGTGTAGTCCAGATAACCCCACCTTTTACCTATGACCATTAACATCACTTATCCCCCCCCCCCTTAAACCTCTATTAATGAAGAGACACACAGGTTTTGGAGTATAAATGGCCATAACAGCCTGTTTATTAAATAAATTCAATAATTAATTTATTAAATAATAATTACCAATACTTTTTAACTTAACATTTTAACCAAACAACGTCTTTTTCACCAGCCTGTTGGTCTTTGATGGCAACCCTGCTAAACGTTTTACCACCACTGCACTGTGGTACCTTTTAACTGTACCAGGCCTCCAGCCATATAACCAGCTCGGAGACAACCCTTGTTTTCCACAGTGCAACCATAACCATATTCCAGCAGACACCGTTCCACTGGAATAACCCCAGAGGGGCCCATACCACAGATGAGCCCCCCCCCCACTTCCATCACATCTGTTATCTGCCACCATCAAAGACCAAGGACACCGCCACACGCTGTTATGACGACCACCACCATAGAACCTGAAAGAAAAGAAAACAAATGCACAACACCAAAACGTAACACAACAGGGAGGGTGGGTGGGAAAAAACCTGCCTCCTCCTGTTCTTTCTTGCTGACTGACTCCCGGGAGGCCCCCGTGTCCTTAATTTATACTGCTCCTCCCCTCCTCACCATTTTACCTCAGCCCCTCCCCTTACCATTCCATTTGTTTTCTTAACCCTTTGTTGGCTTACTAAACACACAGTCATGCCTGGCCCTACGTTATTCTGTCACTTTGTTTTGTCACTCCGGGCCTCACTTGACTAGTGTAGTCCAGATAACCCCACCTTTTACCTATGACCTTTAACATCACTTATCCCCCCTTAAACCTCTATTAATGAAGAGACACACAGGTTTTGCAGTATAAATGGCCATAACAGCCTATTTATTAAATAAATTCAATAATTTATTTATTAAATAATAATTACCAATACTTTTTAACTTAAAATTTTAACCAAACCATATGGTCCGTGGCCGCATCAACACACCAGAGCCCCGCCGCCATCTTGCGGCCTACGAGATCTCCACATCCTCGGCACCCGAGTACTGCGATCCGCCCAGACGCACTCTTCCACACCAGAGGAGAACCTACCTCGCGCAATCCAGCGCTGAATCACCAGACGGCCGCCAGAGGAAGCTCGCAAGGCTCGCAGGACACATCACAGGTGAGAGGCGGCCATATTGCTACACCCCGGAGCCCATAGTAGCCTCCCCACCCCTTGTGAGCATGCAAGACTTAGACAACATCCCGCCCGTATAGGGTGTGTTCTCGACAGGGGATTAAAGGATCTTCCAGACCAAAGCTAACCCTGGTAATCGCCTAGGCCCTGTCCCCATAGACACTTGTAGTGGCCATCTTGCTGCACCCAGTAGCAACGTAACTGGGACTCCACGGGGTCTTATAAGACACTCTGCAGAGATTTTTTGAACTACCCAGCAGATCAGTTTACCAACAATAGTCCCCATCATAAGACCCCCTTACTTACTGCTTCAAAAGACGCTGCTTTCTGCATCAATACACTACTAGGAGCGGCCATCTTGCTACACCCCATTAACCTGTTCTCCCTGGTCCCTAATTGTTTAACTTTTACTCTTATGGCCCCGCGGCCCCCTCATCAGAAAGTACATATCATTACTACAGACATGTAATGAGTCATTAACCTGTTATATACGAAGCAGGATGTGCTAAAAGACACAATCAAAACTAGGAGGGGGCGCATGCGCGGCGCGATGCAGATCACCATATTTAATTAAACACTTCATCTGATCAGCGGGGATTTAACCCACACTGCATGGATTAACCTCCATGAACTGCTATATTTTTTATAATCCACCTTGCAGTTCACACTAGTGCATGCCGTCGGGCAAGAAGGCGTATAATCGCCGTGCGCAACAGCACTCTTTGATCACATACCCACTGCGCAATAAGGAACAGAAAACAATGGCTCATAAAGGCGCTGGTTCTCCACCAGTACAATCTCCTACAGCTGCCAATAATCCTCAGCAGAAGTCTGCTTCCACACATAACAATAGTGATCTCTCCTCTCAGATCACAAAATCAGATTTGGACTCCAGCTTAACCAAAATTTATGAAAAACTTGTAGACAAGATACAGTGTGAACTCCAAAAAACAACAAACACACTCTCACAAGAAATAGCAACCCTGGGAGGTCGCACAGATATTCTTTTTTTTTTTTCCAAGAAATTTTATTTTATTGAAAAGATATAAAGAATCAGTTACAGGTCTCTTAATACAGCATTTTAACAGGGTAGCTTGTATATAATCACATTAAACCGTCACAGAAAGCAGTGTCTATTACCACTATATATCAGGTATGGGGGAGAAATGGCTCCCTATTTGTGGGATCAAAGGGGCCAAGGTGATGCAGGATATATTAAGTTCGGATAGAGGGTCGGGATGAATTCGGTGGATTTCTCCATGCACATTCTATGTAATCCGGGGCGAATGTGTGTGGTTTATGATGGTGATGCATCAGGATTCCACCGTGATACAGGCTTGGATTCTAGGTGGGTACTGGTGGTTAAGGCGGTATTTTGCGATTGATATTAGTGATAGAGTTTTCCTGAGGTGTATGTGGGACGGGTAGTTGACTCCTGTAGAAAGAGATTGCGATGTGGCAACTGGGAGGGTGGGGGGTGAGGAGGACCAGATAGGGGGAAGGGGATGGGGGGGAATAGAGGGGAGGTTGTCTCTGACTCCCCCTAACCATCAGTGATGTGATTGTGGAGTGGTAACTTTCGGGCTTATGGGGATGTGTGTGGAATCAGCGTATCTGAGGGTAAAAGATGCATCGAAAGTAAGGGATTGGTTGGGTATTATATAAAAAAGAGAGGGGGAGCGGGAGAAGAGAAAAGAAGAAAACAATATAATGATTAACTTTTGATTTTGTTTAATTCCCTCCTTAATCAGTCCCTTGTGTGTTTGTTTTCCGTTTCCCTCCCTCTCCTCTCCGTCTCCCCCGCCCTCCTCCATTTTTATTTGTTTATTGTTTCTCTTCCCTTCTAGGTGGGAAGGAGCATTATGTTTTTGTATTCGGTTGTTGTCTGATGATGCAACCAACATGCCCATTTTGCACTAAATTTGGTCGGGGTGTCGTGAGCTGTGTGAATGAGCCTTTCCATATCAGCGACTCTATTTATTCTGGTGAACCACTCTCTAAGAGTGGGCACTCGTGCTGAGTTCCAGTATAGCGGAAAACATTGTTTGGCAGCATTAATCATGTGCATCGCTAAGGATTTGTGATAGGACCTATGTGATAGCGGTGAATGGTGTAGAAGGAATTGAGCTGGGGAGAATTCTAGGTTATAGGAAGTGACCTGGATAGTAATGCGGTGGACTTCTTTCCAATAAGCTTGTAAAGAGGTACAGGACCACCAGATGTGGAGCATCGAACCTATTTCCTGGTGGCATCTCCAGCAGGAGTCAGATATGGTTGAGTTAAATTTATGTAGTAATAATGGGGTTCGATACCATCTAGATTGTATTTTGTAACCATTTTCCTGTGTGGTAACGTTTATTGACCCTTTGTGGATGTTTAGAAATACGTGTTCCCATTCCTCTTCTGAGAGTGAGATAGATAGGTCAGTTTCCCAGTTTTTGCAGGCTATGTTGTCTTTGGCTTTTGTTTCCGCAAACATGAGGTTATGAGTTAGGGATATTAGGTGAGGTTGAGTTGCCTGTTGTGTGCAAAGTTTTTCATATGGAGTAAGTTGCCTCGAGCACTGCAAGGCTTTATTCAAAGACGTTAATAAGTGGGCTAGTGTTAGGTATGTCCAGGGAGGAATGGGTGGTCTATCCATCTGGGTGGATAGTTGGGCTGCTGAGAGGAGCTTATCTTGGTGGAAGAATTGGTGTGCTCTGATATGGTCGTGAGACCAGTTACCAAAGAGGAAAGTTTTATGCATGCCTGGTGGGAAAGCGGGGTTTAGTCTCTCGGGGGTCAGTGGGCCCGGTATGGAGGAAATGGAAGTTTGTCTACAAGTCCGTTGGAAGCATTCTAAGGTAGGACCTATTAGGGGGTGGAGGCGAACTTCTGGGGGAATGTGGTTTGGGGGAATCCAGGGGAGAGAATTCAGGTGTAAGTTTGTGAAAGATGCTTCCAGGGAGACCCAATCTTTTTGAAGCGAGTGGATGTTCCAATCCACTATTCTAGTGAGGTGGATAGCCGTGTGGTAGTTAAGGAGGTGTGGGAGGCCGATTCCTCCCAATCGTTTTGGTCTAGAAAGTTGTTTGTATCTGATTCTAGGCTTATGGCCCTCCCAGATGAATCGGGAGCAAATACTCCTATATGTTTTGAAAAAAGCAGGAGGTATTCGTATAGGGATTGTTTGCAGTAGGTAGAGCATCCTTGGCAGGGCGTTCATTTTGAGAACTGCTGCTCTGCCAAACCATGAGAATATTTGTTTGTTCCATCTTTTGAGATCAGCAGTCAGTCTATTTATAAGGGGTAGATGATTAAGCACATATAAGTCTGAGAGTTTTGTTGGAAGCTGAATGCCTTAGTACGTTATTGCGTCGTGTTTCCAATGAAATGGAAAGATCACTCTGCATTGATCGACTAGGGGTTGGGGTAATGACACATTAAGAGCGAAGGACTTCGAGAAATTTATTTTGAGGTTGGAGAAAGATTGAAATTGTCTGAATTCTGATAGCAATACTGGGAGGGATATCATAGGATTAGATAGGAATAGCAAGATGTCGTCTGCGAAGGCGGCATATTTATATTCCTTTTTGGGTGTGCGGATCCCCTGAATGTCAGGGTTGAGTTTTAGTTTGTGGAGGAATGGTTCAAGAGTGAGGACGAAAAGGACCGGGGATAAGGGGCAGCCCTGTCTTGTTCCATTACGGATGGGGAAGGCACTCGACAGAGCGCCGTTGACACGGACTTTAGCTGACGGATTAGCGTACAGCGAAAGGATTAGCTCGGACATGTGTGGACCCAATCCTATCGCCGCTAGGACTGCACTCATGTAATCCCAGGCCACTCTGTCGAATGCCTTCTCCGCATCTAGGGATAGGAAGAAGCCTTTTTGGTTGGTATGGGTCATCAGGTGATGTAGGTTAATCGCTTTGATAGTGTTGTCCCTGGCTTCTCTACCAGGGACAAATCCAACTTGATCTTGGGAGATAAGGGAGGGCAGCAATGGTAGAAGTCTGTTTGCCAGTATCTTGGAGAATATCTTAATGTCTACGTTTAGAAGAGATATCGGCCTATAGTTGCTGGGTTGTGCAGGGTCTTTATTTTCCTTGGGTATAACTACAATGTGAGCTTCTAACATTTCTCTCGATAGGGGATTTAAAGAGGAAAGCGAATTGAAAGCATGGAGAAAAGGTGTTTGTAAAGTGTCTGAGAATGATTTGTAGTAGGCTGCCGGGAGGCCATCTGGGCCGGGGCTTTTGCCTGGTTTCAATTGTTTTATGGCTTGTTGCCATTCCACTATGGTGATTGGGGATTCTAGGTGTGTGGTCATGTCTTCGGGGATCCTCCCTGGAGCGAATTGGTCCAAGAAAGAATTTATTTCATTGAGTCTTTTGGGTGTAGGAGATGTACGTGGGTCAGATTTTTTAAGGTCGTATAGGGAGGAATAGTATTTCTCGAATTCTTCCGCAATGTCTTTGTTGCGAGTAAGCGTTTTGCCTGTATGTGTGGTCAGGTGGTGTATTGTAGTTTTGGCTTTCTTCTTGTGCAGGGCTTGTGCAAGGAGGTGGCCACATTTGTTCCCGAACTCGTAGAAGAGTTTCTGAGAAAGGGTGAATTTCTTCCTGATAATGAGGCCTAGTTCTTCTTGTATATGCGTGCGAACTTCAATGAGTTCCGAGTGCGTTTTGTGTGCTAGGGTACTCTTGTGTGTCGCTTCAAGTCTTTTCAATGTGGTGAAAAGGGTAGCTAATTTGGTTTTCCGTTCTTTCTTGATCGCCGTCATTAACGAGATCAATTTACCCCGCACTACACATTTGTGGACCTCCCATTGTGTTAACTTTGACGTGTCAGGGGTGTCATTATCCGTGAAGTAATTTGTTAAGCAATTGCGGATTTCTTGCTCATTTTTGATATCTGTCAGGATAGTTGGGTCTAATCTCCATATGTAGGTGTGATCGAATTTATCTGGAAAAGTGAGTGTCATCGTGACTGGGTGGTGGTCCGAGCATGTCATAGGTTCTATGGTGGACTTCGTCAGTGCTGGGAGGTCTGGTTGTGTAAGAAAAAAGTAGTCAAGTCGTGAGTATTTTTTGTGGGGGGTAGAGAAGAATGTAAAGTCTTTGTCACTCGGGTGGAGGGTTCGCCAGGTGTCATGTAGGAGAAGGTCTTGGAAGCAGCGTCTTATTTGTTTAAGTGCTCTGTAGGGTAAATGGGATTTACCCGATGAGGTATCTATGAGGGGGTCGAGTGGGACGTTAAAGTCTCCTCCGAGAATCAGGATACCTTCCTTAAAGGCAGCCAGTTTTCGTGAAATGGCTCTGAAGAAGGGTACCTGTGACGAGTTGGGGCTGTATATGTTTGCTAGGGTTATTGTTTTGTTACTAAATGTACCCTTAATAAATATAAATCTTCCCTGGTCATCGATTAGAGAGTCCGAAATTTGAATCGGTACTTTTTTTGAAAGAAGCACCGAGACTCCTTTGGATTTTGAGATGGGGGAGGTTGAGTGGAAGCTGTGGGGGTAAAATTGATTAGAGAAGTTGGGCGGTTGTTTTGAGCTGAAGTGGGTTTCTTGTAGGAATACTACATCTGCTTTCATGCTCCGCATTTGAGAAAGTATTTGGGAACGCTTTTCTGGGGTATTTAGGCCTTTAGCGTTTAGGGAAACTATCTTTAGCGAGCTGTTGGAGATTTTTGGTGTGTGAGAGGCCATGGTAAGTGTAGAAGCAGGAGTTCAGGACTGTTAAGGGAGGTTCAGGGGAGTCAGAGACAAAGGGAGGTGGGGTGGAGCGAGAACAAAAGCCAAGTGGGGAGGGGGGTGGGATGAAGAAGGATGTGGGGAGGGAAGAACTGGTTGAGGTTGGGAAGGGAGAAAAGGGAGAAGGTCAAGGGCGTATAATCTGCTCCCTTAACTAGAGGGGTTAGGGGGTTATACCGGATGTGGGATTTGACCTGCAAGCCCCACCGAAAATATGTGGAAAAGTCCGGCGGGGGTCAGCGGTGTCTACCAGAGTCCGCTGCGGGGGATACCAGTAGGTGTCAATCACTGAGATGGGTGAGTTCTGAGCCCCTTGAGGTCAGGACATGCGTGTGAGTGGGGATTAGTGTTTGTACTGTCAGGGAGCGGGTGGGGAATGTGTGCCCCCGGTGCTCCCTGTGACAGCATGTATGGGGTAGGGAGACATGGTGAGAAAGATATATGGTTGGTTGGTCCAATGAAAGCGGGCTATTGCACGCCTTTAGTTTAGTGAGGAGTAGCTTCAGGGTTTAGGCGGTATGGAATAAGGTATGAGGAAAATTTAACATGTATCGTGGCCGCACAGATATTCTAGGAACCAAACACGATGAGCTTTCACTTGCGCACAACAATCTTAGAAAGGACTTTGAACTTTTAGCTGAAAACCACTCATACTTACAATCACAAGTGGAAGATTTGGACAATCGTAACCGAAGAAACAACCTAAGGATTCGTGGTATTCCAGAGTCAGTCACTGAACTGATGCCTGCAGTATCTAAATTGTTCCACAATCTCCTCCCTGAATCACCCCCATCTTCATTTGCGTGTGACAGAATTCATAGGGCCCTGTGTCCTAAACCACCCCCAGACAAACCTCCACGTGACATCATTCTATGCATGAAAGATTTCATCACTAAAGAAAACATATTAAGAGCATCCAGAAATATGCATAACATCGAATTGGATGGCACAAAACTCCAAATATTTCCTGATATCTCACAAGCTACCCTGGAAAGGAGACGCAAAATGAAGGAGATAACTTCAGTATTACAATCAGCACATATTAGATACCGGTGGGGTTTTCCATTTAGGTTGACAGTGCCACACAACGGCACCACCTACACAGTATACAATACCTCAGAAGGCAAGGATCTCCTTGTGAAGTTAGGTCTTTTGGATCCGGGAACAGATACAAGACCTTCTGCAACTCCTCACACTTCACCTATCTGGGCCACCCCAGCCACGCGTCGTGATCAAAGGAGATGGCGACCATCATTCAGAAATTTGGATGCTTGAAGATAAAGCTGGCTCACAATTGCGGCCCCAAGCTTACCCTCCTTCTTTTGGAAAAACTTTATTTTTTTTCCCTTTCCCCCCCTTTTTTTTTTTTTTTTTCTTTTCCCTCTTTTTTTGCAAGGTTCAAAGTACCACTTTTACAGTTCTAAATATTTGAAGTCTGATTGTCTGTGCATAGTAAACAGCTGTTCTACTCAATTAAAAATGGTACCGAGTTGGTATTACCATAGTTCGTTCTATATGATGTTATATATTTAACAATTTTTCTTTTTCCTTTTCTATGCTGTTTTGTATGCTAATTTTTTATCAATATAAGTTACAGCTTGCATTAATAATTTTCTTTTGTTTATAAAATCCTTGCTGAGGCTGATCTGCTCCGCCTCTGTTAGTTTGTCCCCCTACTCACAAAGGACTCCAAAAGCATGGTTCAACTAGTAGATACTTTTCTGCATCTGATCCTGCTATCTTTTGTTTTAATGGTGGAGGATCCATTTGTGAGTAATGGACAGCATTGTCCACATCAATATTATTTCCGGTCAGGATGTGCTTCTCACCCTGACCCCCAAACTATAAATGTTAATTCTCATAATTATACTAAAATACTTTATTTTTACAAAATTTTGAAAAGGTCGAACAAATTCTCTTTATCTTACTTAAAGCACTGTGATGGAATGATGCTGTACAATACGGTACTGTTATTTTCTAAAAGTTTACAATTTCCAGTGTTCCACTGTTCAGGAACCCTATTCTCCATTGTTCTATTGTACAGGTACAATATGTTATTTGACAAAGAAAGGTCATCTAGAAAATACTTATGCTGGATACGGATGTATATTTTGATATATTATATATGCAAAGATACAAATGGCATGTTTGCTAATTCCGCCCCTATCTCAGGTAGTTCTTCATTTTTAATTTTAATGGAGATAATCTTATTACTAATACCACTCCGATTTGGCTATATATTCAAACCTGGGCCTTGTGACCCATTGCCATTTCCTCATAACCACCATCACTCCTTAATACCATACAATGGGCCTTAGAGTGATTTCTCACAATGCCCAGGGCATTAATTCACCTCACAAGAGAAAGAAAGCCTTTCGCCATTACAAAAGATTAGGAGCGGACATAATATTATTGCAGGAAACTCACTTTGCAACAGACAAACACCCTACATTTTTTGACAAAAGTTACAGCCAATTTTATTGCACTACTTACAACACAAAATCTAGAGGTGCTCCTATATTTATTAGAAACTCTGTGGTTTTTGAGGTTCAAAACATATTTAACCACTTAAGCCCCGGACCATTTGGTAGCTAAAGGACCAGAGGTGAATTCAGAATTTTGCACTGCGCTGCTTTAACTGTAAATTGTGCGGACATGCAATGTTGTACCCAAACAAAATTTGCGTCCTTTTCTTCCCACAAATAGAGCTTTCTTTTAATGGTATTTGATTGCCTCTGCGATTTTTATTTTTTGTGATATAAACGGAAAAAGACCGAAAATTTTGAAAAAAAATGATATTTTCTACTTTTTGTTATAAGAAAAATCGAATAAACTCAATTTTAGTCATACATTTAGGCCAAAATGTATTCAGCCACATGTTTTTAGTAAACAAAATGTCAATAAGCGTATATTTATTGGTTTGCGCAAAAGTTATAGAGTTTACAAACTAGGGTACATTTTCTGAAATTTACACAGCTTTAAATTTATGACTGCCTATCTCATTTCTTGAGGTGCTAAAATGACAGGGCAGTACAAACCCCCCCCAAATTACCCCATTTTGGAAAGTAGATACCCCAAGGAAATTGCTGAGAGGCATGTTGAGCCCATTGAATTTTTTATTTGTTTGTCTTAAGTGATTGAATAATGACAGAAAAAAAAAAAAAAATTACAAAAAGTTGTCACTAAATGATATATTGCTCACACATGCCATGGTTATATGTGGAATTGCACCCCAAAATACATTTTGCTGCTTCTCCTGAGTATGGGGATACCACATGTGTGGGACTTTTTGGGAGCCTAGCCGCGTACGGGCCCCCGGAAACCAAGCACCGCCTTCAGGATTTCTAAGGGCGCAAATTTTTGATTTCACTCCTCACTACCTATCACAGTTTCGAAGGCCATAAAATGCCAAAATAGCACAAACCCCCCCCAAATGACCCCATTTTAGAAAGTAGACACCCCAAGGAAATTACTGAGAGGCCTGTTGAGCCCATTGAATATATTTTTTTTTGTCCCAAGTGATTGAATAATGACAAAAAAAATAAAAATTACAAAAAGTTGTCACTAAATGATATATTGCTCACACATGCCATGGTTATATGTGGAATTACACCCCAAAATAAATTTTTCTGCTTCTCCTGAGTACGGGGATACCACATGTGTGGGACTTTTTAGGAGCCTAGCCGCGTACGGGACCCCGAAAACCAAGCACCGCCTTCAGGATTTCTAGGCACAAATTTTGGATTTCACTCCTCACTACCTATCACAGTTTCGAAGGCCATAAAATGCCAAAATAGCACAAAACCCCCCCAAATGAACCCATTTTGGAATATAGACACCCCAAGCTATTTGCTGAGAGGCATGGCGAGTATTTTACAGCTCTCATTTGTTTTTGAAAATGAAGAAAGAAAATATATATATATATATTTTTTTTTTTCAATTTTCAAAACTTTGTGACAAAAAGCGAGATCTGCAAAATACTCACAATACCTCTCAGCAAATAGCTTGGGGTGTCTACTTCCCAAAATGGGGTCATTTGGAGGGGTTTTGTGCCATCTGGGCATTCCATGGCCTCCGAAACTGTGATAGGCAGTGAGAAGTGAAATCAAAAATTTACACCCTTAGAAAGCCTGAAGGCAGTGCTTGGTTTTTGGGGTCCCGTACGCGGCTAGGCTCCCAAAAAGTCTCACACATGTGGTATCCCCGTACTCAGGAGAAGCAACAGAATGTATTTTGGGGTGTAATTCCACATATGCCCATGGCATGTTTGAGCAATATATCATTTAGTGACAACTTTGTGCAAAAAAACAAAAAAAAAAAAAAAACGTTTTTCCGCAACTTGTGTCACCATATAAAATATTCCATGGACCTGACATGCCTCTCAGTATATAGCTTGGGGTGTCTACTTTCCAAAATGGGGTCATTTGGGGGGGTTTTGAACTGTTCTGGCATTTTATACACAACATTAGGAAGCTTACATCCACTCTTCTAACCACTTGAAGACAAAGCCCTTTTTGACACTTTTTGTTTACATGAAAAAAAAAAATTTTTTGCAAGAAAATTATGTTGAACCCCCAAACATTATATATATTTTTAAAGCAAAGGCCCTACAGATTAAAATGGTGGGTGTTGCATTTTTTTTTTCTACACAGTATTTGCGCAGCGATTTTTCAAACGCATTTTTTGGGTTAAAAAATACACTTTTTTAAATTTTAATGCACTAAAACACACTATATTGCCCAAATGTTTGATGAAATAAAAAAGATGATCTTAGGCCGAGTACATAGATACCAAACACGACATGCTTTAAAATTTCGCACAAACGCGCATTGGCGACAAACTACATACATTTTTAAAAGCCTTCAAAAGCCTTTACAGGTTACCCCAGTAGATTTACAGAGGAGGTCTACTGCTAAAATGACTGCCCTCGATCTGACCTTCGCGGTGATACCTCACATACATGGTGCAATTGCTGTTTACATATGACGCCAGACCGACGCTTGCGTTCGCCATTGGGCAAGAGCAGGGCAGGACAGGGGTGCTTTTTTTTTTTTTTTTTTTTATTATTAATTTTGCTTTTTTATTTTATTTTTAAATTGTTCCTTCCAAGTATTTTTTTTTTTAATCATTTTTATTGTTATCTCAGGGAATGTAAATATCCCCTATGATAGCAATAGGTAGTGACAGGTACTCTTTTTTTGAAAAAACTGGGGTCTTCTAGACCCTAGATTTTTCCTCTGCCCTCAAAGCATCTGACCACACCAAGATCGGTGTGATAAAATGCTTTCCCAATTTCCCAATGGCGCTGTTTATATCCGGGGGGGGGCATTCCCTCCCACTGCTTGTAAAAGCAGTCCAGAGGCTAATTAGCTGCTAGGATTGCTTTTACATGAAAGCCGGCCGCAGGCTGAAAAGAATGATACCAAGATGATACCTAAACCCGCAGGCATCATTCTGGTATAAACATTCAAAGTCCAGCAACATACCAGTACGTTGCTGGTCCTTGTTGGACATGTATTGTAATCTTTTTTTTTCATGCAGCCAGTTGGCTGAACGAAAAAAGAGATTGATCGGTGGGTATGCCCACCATTAGAATACCGCCCTTCATCCACCCACTTCCAATGATGGGCATACACGCACCATTTATATATGCCGAAGCATGGGGGCATCCTCCCGCAAAAAAGTTATGCCGCACACACATGGTCGGACATTTCCACGGGCAAGCCTCCGTCGGAATTTCGACCGTATGTACGCGGCATTAGGAGCAAAATCGCTCCTCCGCTCCTGCTGCCCCAATGCTTCGGCATATATGCTTTTTTTATTTAACTGTGGTGGTGAAATCACCTCCTACAGCACTGGAGTCGCAGGGATCAGGCCTGTCTCTGCGAACGCTGCAGTTATGTGTGTTGTGTTTTGTAAGTGACAGTGATCGATCGATACTGCACTTGGGTGGCCTGGGCTGGAAGGAGGGGCAAAACGCAGGTGCCAGCAGGTATCTGGGCTGATCCCGCTAACACTGCGTTTTTGGGAACCCTAAACTGCTGGGGACGCTAGTATAGATCTGATCAGATCAGATATTGATCTGTTCAGATACTATACCACTAAGGGGGGTGTATGCTTCACGCGTGGGTATTAGCATTACTGGCACTAACCTGACGCTGCCTGGGGTGTGACGCAGACCCTCTCTGACGCTAAAACCTAATTGATATCATCCACCGGGCGATCAGGGGGTTAAACCTTTATTGGGTTATATACGGCGGGTGCCCTGACACTATAAAAAGCAAACTAACTAACCAGCGTCACCCGTAACACTTATATGGTGATCTAGGGGCAATCAGGGGGTTAAAACCTTTATTAGATAATATATGGGGGTACCTGACGCTATAAAAACGTGCGGCGAACCTAAAAAAAATTACTGGCTACCGATCTGCATCACCGACACTAAGACAGCGATCAGAAAAACGATCGCTTAGCGACAGTGGTGATAGGGGGTGAAAGGGTTACCTGGGGGGCGATCAAGGGGGTTAAACCTTTACTAGATAATATATTGGGGTACCTGACGCTATAAAAACCTGCGGCGAACCTAAAAAAAATTACTGGCTACCGATCTGCATCACCGACACTAAGACAGCGTTTAGAAAAACGATCGCTTAGCGACAGTGGTGATAGGGGGTGAAAGGGTTACCTGGGGGGTGATCAAGGGGGTTAAACCTTTATTAGATAATATATTGGGGTACCTGACGCTATAAAAACCTGCGGCGAACCTAAAAAAAATTACCAGCTACCGATCTGCATCACCGACACTAAGACAGCGTTTAGAAAAACGATCGCTTAGCGACAGTGGTGATAGGGGGTGAAAAGGTTACCTGGGGGGCGAACAAGGGGGTTAAACCTTTATTAGATAATATATTGGGGTACCTGACGCTATAAAAACATGCGGCGAACCTAAAAAAAATTACTGGCTACCAATCTGCATCACCGACACTAAGACAGCGTTTAGAAAAACGATCGCTTAGCGACAGTGGTGATAGGGGGTGAAAGGGTTACCTGGGGGGCGATTAAGGGGGTAAACCTTTATTAGATAATATATTGGGGTACCTGACGCTATAAAAACATGCGGCGAACCTAAAAAAAATTACTGGCTGCCGATCGGCATCACTGACGCTAAGACAGCGATCAAAAAAATGATCGCTTAGCGACAGTGGTGATAGGGGGTGAAAGGGTTATCTGGGGGGTGATCAGGGGGTTAAACCTTTATTAGGGGGGGTTAGGGGGCTGCACTGGACCTAAAACTGAATGTACTGACACTTTTACAGTCACAAATGTCACTGATTGCAGTGATCAGTATATAAATGGTCACTGCAATCAGTGACACTGTGACTGGGGGCTGGGGGGGGTGATCTGGGGGGTGATCTGGGGGGGCCTGGGGGGGCGATTTATGTCCCTATGTGTCCTGGTGTCAGTGTAGTGTTGTGTGCACTGACCTGATGTCTTCTCTTGTACGGCGCTCGGTATATGTGAGCGCCGCACCAGAGATGACATCACTTCCTCCTGCTTCCTCTGCCTGACACAGACAGAGGGGGCATTTCTATTCGCCGGGAGCGATCGCGAGGGGGTGGCCGGAAACGAATGGCTGCCCCCTCATCCCGGAACGCTCCCGGACACTTAGCCACCGCTCACTGTATAGGAGGGGGGTCCGATTGGACCCCCCAACTATACAAAGGCAATCACGTATGCTCTACATGATTGTGCCTGTCGGTGCCATTCTGCCGACGTGTATATATACAGTGAGCGGTCGTTAAGTGGTTAAAGACCCAGACAGTCGTTATTTGATCTTGAAAGGCTCAATTAAAGGACGTTCTATCACTATAGCCTCAATTTATGCTCCTAATGAGGCCCAGTCAAACTTTTTTATCAAATGTTTTGATACTCTAGACAATTATCACTCCACACATTTAATAGTGGGTGGTGATTTCAATTTAGCTGCTCATTCAGCTCTTGATAGAAGCAAAGTTGTCCCATCCTCTAAAGCTTTCCCCAAATCCTTGAATAGATCACTATATAACCATCAATTAGTAGACACTTGGAGAGCCCATAACATCGGATCCAAATCTTACACATTCTACTCCCATCCGCACAACAGCTTTGCTCGTCTCGATTACATCTTCTGCAGCCCGATCCTACTTGCCAATTCCTCTAAAGCAGATATCCATCCATGCCCTTGGTCTGACCACCACATAGTCTCCTTTAACACCTCACGAATAGGTCTAGCCAACACAACACACTCATGGCAATTAAATGATTCCTTGCTCGCAGATCCATCAAGCAAACAACAAATTCTATCTCACCTTGAACAATACTTTGCACATAACGTAGCACCAGACATGTCCCCTACAACTATATGGATGGCGCATAAAGCGGTAATGAGAGGTCATCTGATAAATATCGCCTCAATTAACAACAAATCCAAACTTGCGGATATTAGGTCCCTAACAAAAGATCTAGATCGCTTATATCATAGAAACAACCAGAACCCATCTAGTAACCTACTTAAACAGATTCAAGAGAAACGCACTACCTTAGACACATTATTAACATCAGATACTGAAAAAGCTCTCAGATGGTCTAAAGCTAGATTCTTACTCAACAGCAATTCATATTCTACCATGATTGCCCCTTGTTCAGAGACAGAAGTTAACAGAATCATTGGAACATTAAAAATATCCACAGCCCCAGGCCCCGACGGCTATTCCACATCTTACTATAAAAAAAAATCCTCTACCATTACCCCACACCTTACTAAACTGTTTAATAATATCTTACAGGGTGGCCAATTCCCATCCGAGATGATTTTAGCTAAAATGTCCTTACTTCCCAAACCAAATAAAGATCACTCCACCCCTCAAAACGACCGCCCAATATCAGTTATTAACAACGACCTAAAAATATTTGGCCGTATATTAGCAGACAGACTATCTGCCGTTATCTCCCCATTAGTTGACCCTGATCAAACAGGCTTAATTCCAAACAGACAAATAACAGACAACATACGACTGACCACAAATATCATTCAAGACTCCAACATTCATTTCAAATCCACACTGTTACTTAGTCTTGATATACACAAAGCTTTCGACAGCGTTTGCTGGTCATATCTTGACACTCTACTCCCCAAATATGGCATCAACAATGAATTTCTACATGGCTTTAAAGCTCTCTATCACAACCCACAAACACGCATCAAACTCCCAGGCAATAACTCCGACTTTTTTTCCCTGACTAAAGGTACCAGACAGGGTTGTCCACTCTCTCCTTTACTCTTTGCCCTCGCAATAGAACCCCTTGCCTGCGCAATCAAAAACAATACAGACATTAAAGGATATTTTAAAGGATCCAAAGAATACAAGCTGAGTCTTTATGCAGATGATGTCCTTCTGTTTATAACTGACCCTCTTATTTCCCTACCCAATCTAACTAAAACCCTGGACATCTTCCATGACTTGACAGGTCTAGGAGTTAACCTATCTAAGTGCTTGGCTTTACCAATCAACATTCCCTGAGCCTTAACATCTTCACTAGTGTTGAGTGAACCCGAACTGTAAAGTTTGGGTCCGTACCGAACTTTAGCTTTTTCCCGAACCCGAACCCGGACTTTGCCCAAAAGTCCGGGTTCGGGTTCGGCAATCTAATTACGCATTTAGAAATGCTTCAGGGGCCAGCCAATCACCTTTTGATTAGCTGGTGTGCCCTTAGAGGCCATCATAGCCATGCCTACTAATGGCATGGCTGTGATTGGTCAGTGCAACATGTGACCCAGCTTCTATATAAGCTAGAGGCACACAGCACACATATCACTCTGCTTCAGAATAGATAGGGAGAGGATCTAGTCTGCTGCTGCTGCTTTTAGGGAGAGATAGAAAGATAGATGAGGTAATCCTGATTCTACAATCTGAGGGAAAAGATAGAGAGATAGTGTAGTGTAGGGCCAGGTTCCTGTGTTGGTGCTTTCAGGGAGAGAGAATATTATATAGGAGTCCAGATTCAGAGATTAAAATCAGCGATCTGCATAGGTTTACCTATTTGTGTTGCAGTGCAGTCTTTTTACACTGCCATGAGCCCAGTGTCAGAGAAAATCTAACTTTTAGGGGGGAAAAAAAGGCACTTTATTGTGCTCTTTTCCAAAAGACCCATAGGGCAAAAAAAAAAAAGCATTTTATCTTGCTTGTGCAAAAAAAGACCCGTTTAGGGCAAAAAAAAATTAAAAAAAATTTGCACTTTAATGTACGCTTGCAAAAAACGCAGTTTAGGGGCACAAAAAAAAGTTTGCAGTGTGTTATACATATTTTGAGGTGTGTGAAATAAACAATTTCTATATAGTTTTCTCCTACTGTGCTATACTAAAAAAACAAAATTTTTTTTGAATAGCATTTTCTGCAGTTCTGTAGCTGTGCGATTCAGCGGTTACGTACTGTGGGTGTGTTCTGCTCTTCCAAAAAACGCTGTTTAGGGGCACAAAAAAAGTTTGCAGTGTGTTATACATATTTTGAGGTGTGTGAAATAAACAATTTCTATATAGTTTTCTCCTACTGTGCTATACTAAAAAAACAAAATTTTTTTTTGAATAGCATTTTCTGCAGTTCTGTAGCTGTGCGATTCAGCGGTTACGTACTGTGGGTGTGTTCTGCTCTTCCAAAAAACGCCGTTTAGGGGCACAAAAAAAAGTTTGCAGTGTGTTATACATATTTTGAGGTGTGTGAAATAAACAATTTCTATATAGTTTTCTCCTACTGTGCTATACTAAAAAAACAACATTTTTTTTGAATAGCATTTTCTGCAGTTCTGTAGCTGTGCGATTCAGAGGTTACGTACTGTGGGTGTGTTCTGCTCTTCCAAAAAAACGCCGTTTAGGGGCACAAAAAAAAGTTTGCAGTGTGTTATACATATTTTGAGGTGTGTGAAATAAACAATTTCTATATAGTTTTCTCCTACTGTGCTATACTAAAAAAACAATTTTTTTTTTGAATAGCATTTTCTGCAGTTCTGTAGCTGTGCGATTCAGCGGTTACGTACTTTGGTTGTGTTCTGCGCTTCCAAAAACACCCATTTAGGGCAAGATCCTAAATTTTGAAAATATGAGGAGAAGGTCAAAGGGACGTGGTGGCCCCGGTCGTGGTGCTGCTGATGGAGCTCCTGTTGCAGGGAGAGGACGTGGTGGATCTGTGCCAGATACACGCACAAGTGAAACACCTTCCTCAGGTGCGAGTAGGCGACCGAGCCTGCGGCGGTATTTTGTCACGCCTAATGAGGCTGTACGAATGTTTAGGCCAGGACAAGTACAGGCGATAGTAGATTGGGTTGCTGACAGTGCCTCGGGTTCCTTCACATTGTCTCCCACCCACTCTTCTGATGAAAGAACAGAGTTGGCACCTGAAACCCATGTCCATCAGTCTTTCACCTCACCCCCTTGCAAATCAGCCAAGCAGTCTGAGCCCCAAATCATGCAGCAGTCTCTTCTGCTTTTCGATGACTCTGTTAGCAGGGTTTCCCAGGGCCATCCACCTAGCCCTGCCCCAGAAGTGGAAGAGTATGAGTGCACCGATGCCCAACCACTTATGTTTCATGATGAGTACATGGGAGGACCATCGCAGTACGTCTCGGATGATGACGAAACACAGGTGCCAACTGCTGCTGCTTTCGCAATTGTGCAGACAGACAAGGAGGGCAGGGGTGAAGACTGGGTGGAAGACGATGTGGAGGACGATGAGGTCCTCGACCCCACATGGAATCAACGTTATGCAGGTGACCAGAGTAGTTTGGAGGAAGAGGCGGTGGTCGCACAGAGCCACCAGCACAGCAGAAGAGGGAGCAGGGTGCAAAAGCGGAGCGTCTGTCAGCTAGACAGTATGTCTGCTACTGCCCAACGCAGCAAGGGACCGAGCACACCAAAGCCAGGTCCAAGGAGTTCCCCAGCGTGGCAGTTCTTCACACAATGTGCTGATGACAAGACACGAGTGGTTTGCACGCTGTGCAATCAGAGCCTGAAGCGAGGCATAAACGTTCTCAACCTGAGCACAACCTGCATGACCAGGCATCTAAGTGCAAAGCACGAGCTGCAGTGGAGTAGACACCTCAAAAACCAAGAAAGGTCTCTGGCTCCTCCTGCTTCCTCTTCTGCTGCAGTCTCGGCCTCTTCATCCACCTCTGTAGTGACAGTGGCACCTGCCACCCCGCAAACAGAGGATCTGCCAGCAACACTACCACCTGGGTCACCAACCATCTCCACAATGTCCCATGGAAGCGTTCAGCTCTCTATCTCCCAAACATTTGAGCGTAAGAGGAAGTACCCCCCTAGCCACCCGCGATCCCTGGCCCTGAATGCCAGCATTTCAAAACTCCTGGCCTTTGAAATGCTGTCATTCCGTCTGGTGGAGACGCAGAGTTTTAAAAGCCTGATGGCATTGGCTGTCCCACAGTACGTCGTGCCCAGCCGCCACTATTTTTCCAGGCGAGCCATCCCTTCCCTGCAAAACCAAGTGGGGGACAAAATCAGGTGTGCACTGCGCAACACCATCTGTGGCAAGGTCCACCTAACTGCGGATGCGTGGACCAGTAAGCACGGTCAGGGACGTTATATCTCCCTAACAGCACACTGGGTAAATGCCGTGGCGGCTGGGCCTGAGGCAGATAGCAGTTTGGCGCATGTCCTTCCACCACCGAGGATTGCAGGGCGCTTCAGTTTGCCTCCTGTTGCTAACTCCTCCTACTCCGCTTCCTCATCCTCTACCGCCTCCTCATCCGGTCAGCGTAACACCTTCACCACCAACTTCAGCACAGCCAGGGGTAAACGACAGCAGGCAGTTTTAAAACTTTCCTGTTTGGGGGAAAAACCCCACACCGCGCAGGAGTTGTGGAGGGACATGGAACAACAGACCAATGAGTGGTTGCTGTCAGTGAGCCTCAAGCCCGGCCTGGTGGTGTGCGATAATGGGCGAAATCTCGTAGCAGCTCTGGGCCTAGCCGGTTTGACGCACATTCCTTGCCTGGCGCATGTGCTGAACTTGGTGGTCCAGAGGTTCCTTAAAAATTACACCAATATGCCAGAGCTGCTGCAGAAAGTGCGGGCTGTGTGTGCGCACTTTCGGCGTTCTCACCCTGCTGCTGCTCGCCTGTCAGCGCTGCAGCGTAACTTCAGCCTTCCCGCTCACCGCCTCATATGTGACATGCCCACAAGGTGGAACTCCACCTTTCACATGCTGGCCAGACTGTGCGAGCAGCAGCAGGCGATAGTGGAGTTTCAGCTGCAGCAATCACGCGTGAGTCGCTCTGCGGAACAGCACCACTTCACCACCAATAACTGGGCCTCCATGCGAGACCTGTGTGCCTTGTTGCGCTGTTTCGAGTACTCCACCAACATGTCCAGTGCCAATGACGCCGTTCTTAGCGTTACTATCCCAGTTCTATGCCTCCTTGAAAAAACGCTTCGGGCAATGATGGAAGAGGATGTGGCACAGGAGGATGAGGAGGAGGAGGAGGAAGCGGGATCATTTCAAAGGCTTTCAGGGCAGACTTTCACAAGTGGCTACGAGGGTGGGTTCCTGCACCAACAAACGCCAGGTACACAATTGTCCGGCAGAAAGGCACAGTTCTGGAGGATGACGAGGTGGAGGAGGAGATGGAGGAGGAGGAGGAAGAGGAGCCATTTTCACAGCAGTGTGGCACCCAGACCAGCTCGTGGTCATCACTAGTGATGAGCCGAACACCCCCGGGTTCGGTTCGCACCAGAACCCGCGAACGGACCGGAAGTTCGAACGAACATTAGAACCCTATTAAATACAATGGATGCGAACGTTCGAATTCTAAAGTGCTAATTATAACAACTATTATGCATGTTATTGTCCTAAAAAGGGTTTGGGAACCCGGGTTCTGCACCAGGGGACATGTATCAATGCAAAAAGAAGTTTTAAAAACGGTCGTTTTTCGGGAGCAGTCATTTTAATGATGCATAAAGTGAAAAAAAAAAAGTCAAATATTCCTTTAAATATCGTACCTGGGGGGTGTCTAAAGTATGCCTGTGAAGTGCCACGTGTTTCCCGTGTTTAGAACTGTCCCTGCACAAAATGACACTTCTAAAGGAAAAAAAAGCCATTTAAAACTGCTTGCGGCTTTAATGTAATGTCTGGTCCCGGTAATATGGATGAAATTCTTTAAGAAAAATGGCATAGCTACCCCATGACCCCCCCCCCCCTACCCCAGCCCATTACCAGCCCCTTTGGGTCTTGTATGGATATTAAGGGGAACCCCGCACATAAAATAAAAAAGGCCCTATATACTCTGAACAGCCGTATACAGGCGGTGCATACAAGACAGGGACTGTAGGTTTGTTCTTATGTAGAATCTGTTTGTAATTTTGAACAGGTACATTGTTGAAGTGTAGCTCCAGCCCAAAAATCTATTTTTAAACTTTTTGGAAAACATAGGTAAGGGTTATCACCCCTGTAACATTTGTTTTGCTGTCTGTGCCCCTGTTCAGAACATTTCACCTCACTTTCCGTCCCAATGACAACTGTTTTTGAAATGTGGTGTTTTTCTTGAAACAAGGATTGCTGATAAAGCATCAGTACAGAGGAGACACCTTTCTCCCATATTTATTCTTACAGGAGAGAATTTTCCTTCCTAGTGGTAGATTTCCTCTCACTTCCTGTTGTCTTCTTGCGTTTGCAAGTAGGAGTCGTTTGTAAGTTGGATGTTTGAAAGTAGGGACCTGCCGTATATACTCTGCAGAAATAGGCCCCTTAGTTGCTGGTGTTGGCACAACACTGTAAGCACTCACAGTTACTCTTGGTTGGTGCTGGAACGCCCTGCTGTCAACTATTATATCAGGAATTTTAATTACATATAATTGTTGAACAGTGGTAGTAAAAATTGGGCCTTTGATGGTGGTGCTGGTGCCACAACACTGTAAGCCCTGACAGTTACTCTTGGTGGGTGCAGCAATGGGCCCTGCTGTGAATTATTAGATCAAGAATTGTAATTACATGCCCCTGTTGAACAGGGGCTGAAAAATTGGGCCTTAGGCACTGGTGGCACAACACTGCAACCCCTCACAGATACTGTACTTGGAGCACAGCAATGAGCCCTGTTGCAAAGTATTGCTTCAAAAATTGTAATGACACGCCCCTGTTAAACAGGGGCTGAAAAATTGGGCCTTAGGCACTGGTGGCACAACACTGCAACTCCTCACAGATACTGTACTTGGAGCACAGCAATGAGCCCTGTTGCAAAGTATTGCTTCAAAAATTGTAATTACACGCCCCTGTTAAACAGGGGCTGAAAAATTGGGCGTTAGGCACTGGTGGCGGCACCCATAAACAAAAATGATCTTCCAAGCTATCATCATCAATCGTATCATTGAGGACTCGGAGGAGGAGGATAGGCAGTCAACATAACAGCACAGGCACTCAGCATCAGCATCAGTCTTGAAGGGATGTGACATTTTAAAATCAATTAGTCTGTTATATCAGCATCAGGTGTGTGGTAGCTGGTGGTGATCCAAGACTGGTTCATCTTGATGAAAGTCAGTCGATCAACCGAGTCGGTGGACAGGCGCACCCTGTGATCCGTGACAAATCCTCCAGCAGCACTGAATGTGCGTTCCGAAAGAACGCTGGATGCAGGACAGGCCAGTAGCTCAATTGCATACTGTGCAAGCTCTGGCCAGTGATCCATCCTCAAGACCCAGTAAGCCAGAGGATTTTCGGTGGGGAAGGTGTCCAAGTCTGACCTTGCCCCTAGATATTCCTGCACCATGTTTATCAGACGCTGGCGATGGTTGCTGGAACCAATCATACTTTGGGGCTGCGGACTAAAGAATTGTCTGAACGCATCGGTCAGACGGCCACCTTCCCCACCGCTCCTTCTTTGACTGGCCGAAGCCTCAGCAACTCGTTGTCCAGGACCAGGAGTTTGCAACCTCCCAGTCTCTGGGAACGCGTTGCACAGACCTTTCTGCAAGGCCTCCCGGAGTTGTCTCATCCTCTGCTCCCTCTGCGACGGTAACATAAGGTCCGCAACCTTACCCTTGTACCGTGGATCAAGGAGAGTGGCCAGCCAGTAATGGTCCCTCTCCTTGATCCGAAGAATACGAGGATCCTTCCGCAGACTTTGCAGGATCAGGGAGGCCATGCAGCGTAGGTTTGCTGAGGCATTCGCTCCGGAGTCCTCTGGGTCACTAAGGACGACATGATCCGCAGCCACCTCCTCCCAGCCACGTACAAGTCCACTGGTTTCTTGGGACTGTAAATCATCCCTAAAAGACTGCTGCTGATGATGCTGAGTGCCAGCCTCCACCTCCATGCTGACACAATCCTCCTCCTCCTCCTCCTCCTCCTCCTCTTCCTGTGCGATGGGTGGGACAGAAGGAACACTGTCTGGGTAAAGGGGGCCTTGAGAGGCAAGGAAGTCCTCCTCTTCCTGCCTCTGTTCTGCCTCAAGTGCCCTGTCCATTATTCCACGCAGCGTGTGCTCCAACAGGTGGACAAGAGGTACAGTGTCACTGATGCATGCACTGTCACTGCTCACCATCCTCGTGGCCTCCTCAAATGGTGCCAGGACAGTGCATGCATCCCTGATCATGCCCCACTGGCGTGGAGAAAAAAAACCAAGCTCCCCTGACCCTGTCCTGGTGCCGTAGTCGCACAGGTACTCATTGATGGCCCTCTGCTGCGTGTGCAGCCGCTGCAGCATGGCCAACGTTGAGTTCCACCTGGTGGGCATGTCACATATAAGGCGGTTCTTGGGCAGGTTCAACTCCTTTTGCAGCTCAGCCAGGCGAGCACTGGCATTATAAGATCTGCGGAAATGCACACAGACTTTCCTGGCCTGCCTCAGGACATCCTGTAAGCCCGGGTACCTGCCCAAGAACCGCTGCACCACCAGGTTAAGGACGTGAGCCACACAGGGCACATGGGTCAGTTGTCCCTGTCGGAGGGCGGAGAGGAGGTTGGTGCCATTGTCGCAAACCACCATTCCTGGCTTAAGCTGGCGTGGCGTCAACCACCTCTCGGCCTGGCCCTGCAGAGCAGACAGGACCTCTGCCCCAGTGTGGCTTCTGTCCCCCAAACACACCAGCGCAAGCACGGCATGGCATCTTTTTGCCTGCGTACTTGCGTAGCCCCGTGAACGGCTACGGAGCACCGCTGGTTCATAGGACAAACCACAGGAAGAGGCCATGGAGGAAGAAGAAGAGGAGGGGGTGGAGGAGAGAGGTGTGTCACAACCAGTAGTAGCATTTTGGAGGCGTGGCGGTGGGACAACCTCCAACACTACTGCACCTTGTCCTGAATCCTTCCCAGCTGCCAAAAGAGTGACCCAATGGGCCGTGAAAGAAAGGTAACGTCCCTGTCCATGCCTGCTGGACCATGAGTCAGCGGTAATATGCACCTTACCGCTGACCGCCCTGTCCAGCGAGGCCAAGACATTGCCTTCCACATGCCGGTAGAGAGCCGGAATAGCCTTCCGTGAGAAAAAGTGGCGTTTGGGAACCTGCCACTGAGGAACCGCACATTGCACAAACTCACGGAAGGGGGCCGAGTCTACCAACTGAAAAGGCAGCAGTTGAAGCGCTAGCAATTTAGCCAAGCTAGCATTCAACCGCTGGGCATGTGGATGGCTGGGAGTGAACTTCTTTTGACGGTCCAGCAGCTGGGGCAGGGAAATTTGCCTGCTAGAATCGGACGTCGGTGTACTGCTAGCAGAGTGGGCGCAAGTACTTGGCTGTGACACACCTAATTCTACACCTTCATTCCTCTCAGTGCATGTTTCAGAGAGGACTGAAGTTATAGTGGGGTTGGAGATCCCAGCTGATGCGGTGCAAGGAGAGGTCCGCTTTGTTCTTTGGTGTGGGTCTTTGAGGTAGGCTTGCCAACGAGCTGCATGGCAGGTCAACATATGTCTGGTCAGGCATGTGGTACCCAAGCGGCTGATGTTTTGGCCACGCGATATACGCTTGAGACATATGTTGCAAACAGCAGCTGTGCGATCTGATGCACTAGCCTCAAAAAAGGCCCACACCAAAGAACTTTTTGAATGACGGGCAGAGGCAGCGCCCTGCACAGGCGGAGCTCTGCGGTGTGATTCCGTCGGTGTACTGCCCTTACGCTGGCCACCAAAGGGCATCCTGCCTCGTTGGAGATGTGCCTGCTCCTCATCCTCCTCCTCCTCCTCTCTCCTATTAGGCACCCACGTGGAGTCATTGACCTCATCATCCCCTCCCTCCTCATCACTGGAGCCAATCTGGCAGTATGCTGCAGCTGCTGGAACATGACTGCCAGATTGGTGTCCTTCTTGAGCATCCCCTCTGTCTGCTCTCACGCTACTGCCTTCCTCTAGCTGGGTTTCATCATCAGACCCTTCGAAACGCTGGGCATCCTCCTGGAGCATGTACCCAACACTGTGCTGAAACAGTTCGGGGGACTCCTCAGGAGGAGGACATGGTGGGTCTAGGGAAGGAGTGACTGATGATTTGTCTGACATTGATACCAGGGAAGAGGACGCTTTGGCAGCTGCTTTTCCAGTACCCTGAGCCTGGGTGAGAGAGGATGAGGAGGAGGAGGAGGGCTTGGTCATCCACTCTACCAAGTCTTCGGCATGATGTGGCTCAACATGTCCAGCTGCCGAAAAGAAGGACAAGCGTGTCCCATGGCCATGTGCTGATGACAATGCACCGCGTCCACGACCAGCACTGTTGCCCCCAGACACAGAGCCTGCTTGCCCTCTTTTATTGCCTCCTGACTGTCTGCCTCTCCTTGTTTGCCTTCCAGACATTCTAATAGATGGCCTGCAGGGAGATGGGAAAAAAGCAATAAGGGCTACCTTCAGGTGTCCTTCTCTGTCCCTGGAAACAAGGACTTGCAGAGTGAAAGAAAAAAAACACTCTCCCTACCTACAGTTTTCTGTCCCTAGAAAAAATGATTTTTTTAATCACAATATAGCACAAGGAAAATTAACTCACTGTCCTTACAGGTCCCTGGAAACAAGGACTTGCAGAGTGAAAGAAAAAAAACACTCTCCCTACCTACAGTTTTCTGTCCCTAGAAAAAAATGTTTTTTTTAATCACAATATAGCAAAAGGACAATTCACTCACTGTCCTTCCAGGTCCCTGGAAACAAGGACTTGCAGAGTGAAAGAAACTGACACTGTCCCTACCTAGAGTTTTCTGTCCCTGGAATAAATGTTTTTTTCAGCACAATATAGCAAAAGGACAATTCACTCACTGTCCTTCCAGGTCCCTGGAAACAAGGACTTGCAGAGTGAAAGAAACTGACACTGTCCCTACCTAGAGTTTTCTGTCCCTGGAATAAATGTTTTTTTTCAGCACAATATAGCAAAAGGACAATTCACTCACTGTCCTTCCAGGTCCCTGGAAACAAGGACTTGCAGAGTGAAAGAAACTGACACTGTCCCTACCTAGAGTTTTCTGTCCCTAGAATAAATGTTTTTTTTAATCACAATATAGCACAAGGAAAATTAACTCACTGTCCTTACAGGTCCCTGGAAACAAGGACTTGCAGAGTGAAAGAAAAAAAACACTCTCCCTACCTACAGTTTTCTGTCCCTAGAAAAAAATGTTTTTTTTTATCACAATATAGCAAAAGGACAATTCACTCACTGTCCTTCCAGGTCCCTGGAAACAAGGACTTGCAGAGTGAAAGAAACTGACACTGTCCCTATCTAGAGTTTTCTGTCCCTGGAATAAATGTTTTTTTCAGCACAATATAGCACAAGGACAATTAACTCACTGTCCTTACAGGTCCCTGGAAACAAGGACTTGCAGAGTGAAAGAAAAAAAACACTCTCCCTACCTACAGTTTTCTGTCCCTAGAAAAAAATGTTTTTTTTAATCACAATATAGCAAAAGGACAATTCACTCACTGTCCTTCCAGGTCCCTGGAAACAAGGACTTGCAGAGTGAAAGAAACTGACACTGTCCCTACCTAGAGTTTTCTGTCCCTGGAATAAATGTTTTTTTCAGCACAATATAGCAAAAGGACAATTCACTCACTGTCCTTCCAGGTCCCTGGAAACAAGGACTTGCAGAGTGAAAGAAACTGACACTGTCCCTACCTAGAGTTTTCTGTCCCTGGAATAAATGTTTTTTTCAGCACAATATAGCAAAAGGACAATTCACTCACTGTCCTTCCAGGTCCCTGGAAACAAGGACTTGCAGAGTGAAAGAAACTGACACTGTCCCTACCTAGAGTTTTCTGTCCCTAGAATAAATGTTTTTTTTAATCACAATATAGCACAAGGAAAATTAACTCACTGTCCTTACAGGTCCCTGGAAACAAGGACTTGCAGAGTGAAAGAAAAAAAACACTCTCCCTACCTACAGTTTTCTGTCCCTAGAAAAAAATGTTTTTTTTTATCACAATATAGCAAAAGGACAATTCACTCACTGTCCTTCCAGGTCCCTGGAAACAAGGACTTGCAGAGTGAAAGAAACTGACACTGTCCCTACCTAGAGTTTTCTGTCCCTGGAATAAATGTTTTTTTCAGCACAATATAGCACAAGGACAATTAACTCACTGTCCTTACAGGTCCCTGGAAACAAGGACTTGCAGAGTGAAAGAAAAAAAATACTCTCCCTACCTACAGTTTTCTGTCCCTAGAAAAAAATGTTTTTTTTAATCACAATATAGCAAAAGGACAATTCACTCACTGTCCTTCCAGGTCCCTGGAAACAAGGACTTGCAGAGTGAAAGAAACTGACACTGTCCCTACCTAGAGTTTTCTGTCCCTAGAATAAATGTTTTTTTTAATCACAATATAGCACAAGGAAAATTAACTCACTGTCCTTACAGGTCCCTGGAAACAAGGACTTGCAGAGTGAAAGAAAAAAAATACTCTCCCTACCTACAGTTTTCTGTCCCTAGAAAAAAATGTTTTTTTTAATCACAATATAGCAAAAGGACAATTCACTCACTGTCCTTCCAGGTCCCTGGAAACAAGGACTTGCAGAGTGAAAGAAACTGACACTGTCCCTACCTAGAGTTTTCTGTCCCTGGAATAAATGTTTTTTTCAGCACAATATAGCACAAGGACAATTAACTCACTGTCCTTACAGGTCCCTGGAAACAAGGACTTGCAGAGTGAAAGAAAAAAAATACTCTCCCTACCTACAGTTTTCTGTCCCTAGAAAAAAATGTTTTTTTTAATCACAATATAGCAAAAGGACAATTCACTCACTGTCCTTCCAGGTCCCTGGAAACAAGGACTTGCAGAGTGAAAGAAACTGACACTGTCCCTACCTAGAGTTTTCTGTCCCTAGAATAAATGTTTTTTTTTAATCACAATATAGCAAAAGGACAATTCACTCACTGTCCTTCCAGGTCCCTGGAAACAAGGACTTGCAGAGTGAAAGAAACTGACACTGTCCCTACCTAGAGTTTTCTGTCCCTAGAATAAATGTTTTTTTTAATCACAATATAGCACAAGGAAAATTAACTCACTGTCCTTACAGGTCCCTGGAAACAAGGACTTGCAGAGTGAAAGAAAAAAAACACTCTCCCTACCTACAGTTTTCTGTCCCTAGAAAAAAATGTTTTTTTTAATCACAATATAGCAAAAGGACAATTCACTCACTGTCCTTCCAGGTCCCTGGAAACAAGGACTTGCAGAGTGAAAGAAACTGACACTGTCCCTACCTAGAGTTTTCTGTCCCTAGAATAAATGTTTTTTTTAATCACAATATAGCACAAGGAAAATTAACTCACTGTCCTTACAGGTCCCTGGAAACAAGGACTTGCAGAGTGAAAGAAAAAAAACACTCTCCCTACCTACAGTTTTCTGTCCCTAGAAAAAAATGTTTTTTTTTATCACAATATAGCAAAAGGACAATTCACTCACTGTCCTTCCAGGTCCCTGGAAACAAGGACTTGCAGAGTGAAAGAAACTGACACTGTCCCTACCTAGAGTTTTCTGTCCCTGGAATAAATGTTTTTTTCAGCACAATATAGCACAAGGACAATTAACTCACTGTCCTTACAGGTCCCTGGAAACAAGGACTTGCAGAGTGAAAGAAAAAAAATACTCTCCCTACCTACAGTTTTCTGTCCCTAGAAAAAAATGTTTTTTTTAATCACAATATAGCAAAAGGACAATTCACTCACTGTCCTTCCAGGTCCCTGGAAACAAGGACTTGCAGAGTGAAAGAAACTGACACTGTCCCTACCTAGAGTTTTCTGTCCCTAGAATAAATGTTTTTTTTAATCACAATATAGCACAAGGAAAATTAACTCACTGTCCTTACAGGTCCCTGGAAACAAGGACTTGCAGAGTGAAAGAAAAAAAATACTCTCCCTACCTACAGTTTTCTGTCCCTAGAAAAAAATGTTTTTTTTAATCACAATATAGTGTGACAGCAGGAAGGTAAAGTCACCTGGTTGCATCCAGGGGGGTAGATATATTTCGCCCAGATTCAGGCTTTACGCCGATTTATACAGCTAGGTGGAGAGTTGTATAAGCCCAGCTGAGACTAGTGGGCTCATTGATGACTCATACCTCTAGGGAGAGGGCTGGGCGTCGTGCAGGCAGGGAGTTGATGAGGCCAGCTGAAGCCTGTCAGTTCGTTTAAGGCCTCTATAAAAACTCCCAGATTCATTAGATGTTAGCTCATGCCTGGAAGCAGACCTGTGTGGACTGTCTAGGGAGAGTGAACCCCTGTGCGGTGAGAGAAAGCCTGTGTGGCTATATTTTGCTTGGACATTTAAAACCAGGGACTAGGACAGCACTAGGCTGATCCCAGTTGTTAGTTAGGAAACCTGTATGTTTAGTCAGAGGTCAAGTTGACCAGGATTTATTTTGTTTGTTTCTTTTGCTTTGCTGTGTTTTTGTCACTGTAAATAGAAAATAAACGGCACCTTTTTGATTTTGAAAACCACAACCTCCGTCTGCTGGGCCTGTTTTTGTGTGGGGAGCCCATCCCGGGGGTCACACACACCCGCTGCCGAGCTAACCCCCTCACAGTTGGTGGAGAATGCAGGCAGTTTTTTTTTAAGCCAGCATGGAGGAGATACTGAAACAGCTGGCTCTAGCAAATGCCAATCAACAGCAGACAAATGCAGGTTTGCAAAAGAGCCTTGCAGCTCAACAACAGAACTTCGCAGCCCAGCAGCAAGCTCATCAACAGAGCCTTGCAGCCCAGCAGCAAGCTCACCAACAGAGTCTGGAAGCTCAGCAACAAGCCCAGCAACGATCTGAGGCCCGCTTCATAGACCTATTACAGAAGCAAGAGCAGAGACTACAACAAATGGAAGCAGTAATGCAGCAACGTCCGCAGACCAGTGAGGAAAGCCGTCCCACTAATACCGCGTCCTTTGGGGTGAGTCGTTTATTGACAAAAATGACTGGAGAGGATGATCCAGAGGTATTTTTGACCACGTTTGAAAGGACTGCTGAAAGAGAAAAGTGGCCTGAGGAGCAGTGGGCTGGACTGGTGGCTCCTCTGTTAACGGGTGAATCGCAGAAAGCTTACTATGACCTAGAGCCTGACCAAGCAAAAGACTATGTGATGCTAAAAGCTGAAATATTGGCAAGGCTGGGTGTCACCCTGGCTGTCCGGGCTCAGCGTGTGCATAACTGGACTTTCCAGCTTGGAAAACCCCCCAGGTCTCAAATGTATGATCTCATTCACCTGAGCAGAAAGTGGCTACAGCCAGAGACTTTGTCCGCACCAAAGATTGTGGAACGTGTTGTAATGGATCGGTTTTTGAGAGCTCTTCCTACTGCCATCCAAAAGTGGGTAAGCCATGGAGACCCAGAGACGGCCGATGGTCTTGTGGATCGTGTGGAGAAATACTTGGCTACAGAGAACCTGACGGCCTCTTCCAGAGACACTCGGACTTTCCACCCTAAGACCAGACCATCCCCAGGGGCGGATAAGATGATTCCAAGGGGTAAGGGTGGAGAGAGTGAGAGGGTGGGAGCTCTACCCCAAGTTTGGCGAGAACAGCCTGGGAAATCAGCGGCTCAAGAGGCGGCAAGAAGGATCATTTGCTACCGCTGCCGGCAAGCGGGACATATTGCAGCAAATTGCCCGGTTTTGGAGGAACCCATGCAGTGTGACTTTCTGACGGGCAGACGTCAGTCGCTGTGTGCGACAGTCGCATGCACTGCCATTCGGGGAACTGAGAAACATTTATGCAAAATGTGTATTAATGGTAGAAATGTTGTGGTATTGCTGGATTCAGGTAGCCTTGTGACCCTGATAAAGGCTGAATTAGTTAAAACAGAGGTCTCTGGGAATAGCAAGGTAGCTGTTATTTGTGTGCATGGGGACACCCGAGAGTATCCAGTGACTACAGTGTGTTTCGAGACCCCCAAAGGTACCCTTTCTCATCCAGTGGGCTTAGTGTCTCAGTTACCGCATGACGCCATTGTGGGAAGGGATTTTCCGAAGTTCTGGGAACTGTGGGATGATCCTGAGCCCCCCACTGGTGCCCCTATGTACCAGGAATATGATAGCCAGAACTCCTCTGAGAGTGGTGAGGACTCTCCCGAATTTCCCTTGTCAGTATTGGCAGGGGAGACTCAAGAAACTGGAGAGGAGCCCACCTCCTCAGACGAAAACCTACCGTCTGTGGAGTTTTCTGATCTTGAGGTTCACAGGGAAAACTTTGCCACAGAACAGTTGAAAGACCCCGCCCTAATAAAGGCACGGGAAAACGTAGTGAAAATAGATGGCGAGTTAGTGAACCCAGATAATACCTGCACTTACCCATACTTCAGCGTAGAGAAGGACCTACTGTATCGGGTGGCAAAAAGGGCAGAAGAAACCATTGAGCAGCTTGTGGTGCCCAAACCTTACAGGAAGTTGGTGTTGGAGTTGGCCCATGGGCACATTCTTGGAGGTCATCTGGGGACAGAGAAAACCCGAGAGAGGGTATTACAGAGATTCTATTGGCCTGGGGTGATGAAGGACATAGAAAATTATTGTTCCTCCTGCCCTGTGTGTCAGAGGTCGGCCCCGATGCCACACTTCCGTAGCCCGCTGGTCCCTCTACCCATCATTGAGGTCCCGTTTGAGAGAATCGCAATGGATTTGGTAGGTCCTATAATCAAGTCCGCTAGGGGGCACCAGTACATATTGGTTATAATGGACTATGCCACCCGTTATCCAGAAGCGATCCCTCTCAGAAATACCTCGGCCAAAACCATAGCCAAAGAGCTATCTCTTGTTTTTAGCCGGGTGGGTATTTGTAAAGAACTGCTTACGGACCAAGGTACACCCTTTATGTCCCGGGTTATGAAGGAGCTGTGTAAATTGTTCAAAGTGACGCAATTACGTACATCTGTGTATCACCCCCAAACCGATGGGCTGGTTGAAAGATTCAACAAAACCCTAAAACAAATGTTGAAGAAAGTGGTGGATAGGGATGGAAAGGATTGGGACTGTCTACTTCCTTATTTGATGTTTGCTATTAGGGAGGTGCCCCAATCCTCTACGGGATTCTCCCCCTTTGAGTTACTGTATGGGAGACACCCAAGAGGGCTGTTGGATATTGCCAAGGAAACTTGGGAAAGTGAGAGTTCTCCCCACAGGAGTGTGATTGAGCATGTCGCCCTGATGCAAGATCGAATTGCACAGGTAATGCCCATCGTGAAGGAACATTTGGCCCAAGCGCAGTTGGCACAGCAGAGAGTGTACAACCGTGGAGCCAAGACCCGTACCTTTTCCCCGGGGGATAGGATATTGGTACTTGTCCCTACGGTTGAAAGTAAATTCCTTGCCAAATGGCAAGGCCCCTACGAGATAATGGAAAAAGTGAGCGAAGTGAATTACAAGGTCAGACAACCAGGAAGGCGAAAGCCCGAACAGATCTATCACGTTAATCTGTTGAAAGCCTGGAGGGATAGAGAGTCCCTAGTCGCAGACACTTGGTCACCAGCTCAAACTGGTTGCGTGATTCCTGAGGTTGGAATCGCAGCCACCTTGTCACAACCCCAACAACAGGAGGTTAAGGGGTTTGTGCTTCGCAACAAGGAGGTATTCTCTGAGCTGCCGGGACAAACATCTGGGGTAGAGCATGACATTATTACCCCGCCCGGTGAAAGGGTGAAGTTAAAACCCTATCGGATCCCAGAGGCCCGACGGGAGGCAATACGGGAGGAAGTACAGAAAATGCTGAACTTAGGGGTGATAGAGGAGTCCCAAAGTGATTGGTCTAGTCCCATTGTGTTGGTGCCTAAACCGGATGGGAGCTGGCGATTTTGTAACGATTTTCGTCAGTTGAACAAAGTTACAAAATTTGACACCTACCCCATGCCACGTATAGATGAGTTGATCGACCGGCTGGGAACAGCCCGATACATGACGACTCTTGACCTCACAAAAGGGTATTGGCAAATCCCCCTGGCCAAGTCAGCCAAAGAGAAAACCGCATTTGTAACCCCAGACGGGGCGTTCCAATATAAAAGAATGCCGTTCGGGTTACAGAATGCGCCGGCCACATTCCAGCGGAAAATGGACCAGATGCTGAGGCCCCATCGGAAGTATGCTGCGGCTTACCTGGATGACGTAATTGTCCATAGCACAGATTGGGCCTCACATCTGCCAAAAGTGCAAGCAGTCCTGGACTCTGTTCGGGAAGCAGGGTTTACGGCTAACCCCAAGAAGTGTACCATTGGGCAGGAGGAGGCCAAATATCTTGGGTACACCATTGGGAGGGGAGTAATAAAACCCCAACTCAACAAAGTCGAGGCCATCCAGAGTTGGCCACGTCCCAACAGCAAGAAGCAGGTACGAGCCTTTCTGGGAATCGCTGGGTATTATCGGCGATTCATTCCCCACTTTGCTTCTAAGGCTGTGCCCCTAACCAACCTGACGAAGGGGAAAGGGTCGGTCATGATTAAATGGACCCCCGAGGCTGAGGCAGCATTCCAATTCTTGAAACAAGCCTTATGTAGCCAGCCAGTGTTGTACTCACCCGACTTCTTTAAAGACTTTGTCGTACAAAGTGATGCGTCAGATGTGGGGTTAGGAGCAGTATTGTCCCAGGTCTGGAACGGGGAAGAGCACCCAGTCATTTACCTCAGCAGGAAGTTGAAGTCCCATGAGGTAAATTACGCCACCGTTGAAAAGGAGTGTTTAGCGGTGAAGTGGGCTCTAGATTCCCTTCGGTACTACCTGCTAGGTAGGCACTTTGACATGGTTACGGATCACGCTCCGTTAAAGTGGATGGCTCAAAACAAGGAAACAAATAGAAGAGTGAATAGGTGGTTCCTGGCCCTCCAGGAATTCAACTTCACAGTAAAGCATCGCCCTGGCGTTCAAATGGGGAATGTGGATGCTTTGTCTCGAGTACATGAATGCCTGATTGCTGGTGTTCCAACCCCGAGGTTAAAACAAGAGGGGGGGGTATGTGACAGCAGGAAGGTAAAGTCACCTGGTTGCATCCAGGGGGGTAGATATATTTCGCCCAGATTCAGGCTTTACGCCGATTTATACAGCTAGGTGGAGAGTTGTATAAGCCCAGCTGAGACTAGTGGGCTCATTGATGACTCATACCTCTAGGGAGAGGGCTGGGCGTCGTGCAGGCAGGGAGTTGATGAGGCCAGCTGAAGCCTGTCAGTTCGTTTAAGGCCTCTATAAAAACTCCCAGATTCATTAGATGTTAGCTCATGCCTGGAAGCAGACCTGTGTGGACTGTCTAGGGAGAGTGAACCCCTGTGCGGTGAGAGAAAGCCTGTGTGGCTATATTTTGCTTGGACATTTAAAACCAGGGACTAGGACAGCACTAGGCTGATCCCAGTTGTTAGTTAGGAAACCTGTATGTTTAGTCAGAGGTCAAGTTGACCAGGATTTATTTTGTTTGTTTCTTTTGCTTTGCTGTGTTTTTGTCACTGTAAATAGAAAATAAACGGCACCTTTTTGATTTTGAAAACCACAACCTCCGTCTGCTGGGCCTGTTTTTGTGTGGGGAGCCCATCCCGGGGGTCACACACACCCGCTGCCGAGCTAACCCCCTCACAATAGCAAAAGGACAATTCACTCACTGTCCTTCCAGGTCCCTGGAAACAAGGACTTGCAGAGTGAAAGAAACTGACACTGTCCCTACCTAGAGTTTTCTGTCCCTGGAATAAATGTTTTTTTCAGCACAATATAGCACAAGGACAATTAACTCACTGTCCTTACAGGTCCCTGGAAACAAGGACTTGCAGAGTGAAAGAAAAAAAATACTCTCCCTACCTACAGTTTTCTGTCCCTAGAAAAAAATGTTTTTTTTAATCACAATATAGCAAAAGGACAATTCACTCACTGTCCTTCCAGGTCCCTGGAAACAAGGACTTGCAGAGTGAAAGAAACTGACACTGTCCCTACCTAGAGTTTTCTGTCCCTAGAATAAATGTTTTTTTTAATCACAATATAGCAAAAGGACAATTCACTCACTGTCCTTCCAGGTCCCTGGAAACAAGGACTTGCAGAGTGAAAGAAACTGACACTGTCCCTACCTAGAGTTTTCTGTCCCTAGAATAAATGTTTTTTTTAATCACAATATAGCACAAGGAAAATTAACTCACTGTCCTTACAGGTCCCTGGAAACAAGGACTTGCAGAGTGAAAGAAAAAAAACACTCTCCCTACCTACAGTTTTCTGTCCCTAGAAAAAAATGTTTTTTTTAATCACAATATAGCAAAAGGACAATTCACTCACTGTCCTTCCAGGTCCCTGGAAACAAGGACTTGCAGAGTGAAAGAAACTGACACTGTCCCTACCTAGAGTTTTCTGTCCCTGGAATAAATGTTTTTTTCAGCACAATATAGCACAAGGACAATTAACTCACTGTCCTTACAGGTCCCTGGAAACAAGGACTTGCAGAGTGAAAGAAAAAAAATACTCTCCCTACCTACAGTTTTCTGTCCCTAGAAAAAAATGTTTTTTTTAATCACAATATAGCAAAAGGACAATTCACTCACTGTCCTTCCAGGTCCCTGGAAACAAGGACTTGCAGAGTGAAAGAAACTGACACTGTCCCTACCTAGAGTTTTCTGTCCCTAGAATAAATGTTTTTTTTAATCACAATATAGCAAAAGGACAATTCACTCACTGTCCTTCCAGGTCCCTGGAAACAAGGACTTGCAGAGTGAAAGAAACTGACACTGTCCCTACCTAGAGTTTTCTGTCCCTAGAATAAATGTTTTTTTTAATCACAATATAGCAAAAGGACAATTCACTCACTGTCCTTCCAGGTCCCTGGAAACAAGGACTTGCAGAGTGAAAGAAACTGACACTGTCCCTACCTAGAGTTTTCTGTCCCTAGAATAAATGTTTTTTTTAATCACAATATAGCAAAAGGACAATTCACTCACTGTCCTTCCAGGTCCCTGGAAACAAGGACTTGCAGAGTGAAAGAAACTGACACTGTCCCTACCTAGAGTTTTCTGTCCCTAGAATAAATGTTTTTTTCAGCACAATATAGCACAAGGACAATTAACTCACTGTCCTTACAGGTCCCTGGAAACAAGGACTTGCAGAGTGAAAGAAAAAAAATACTCTCCCTACCTACAGTTTTCTGTCCCTAGAAAAAAATGTTTTTTTTAATCACAATATAGCAAAAGGACAATTCACTCACTGTCCTTCCAGGTCCCTGGAAACAAGGACTTGCAGAGTGAAAGCAACTGACACTGTCCCTACCTAGAGTTTTCTGTCCCTAGAATAAATGTTTTTTTTAATCACAATATAGCAAAAGGACAATTCACTCACTGTCCTTCCAGGTCCCTGGAAACAAGGACTTGCAGAGTGAAAGAAACTGACACTGTCCCTACCTAGAGTTTTCTGTCCCTAGAATAAATGTTTTTTTTAATCACAATATAGCAAAAGGACAATTCACTCACTGTCCTTCCAGGTCCCTGGAAACAAGGACTTGCAGAGTGAAAGAAACTGACACTGTCCCTACCTAGAGTTTTCTGTCCCTAGAATAAATGTTTTTTTTAATCACAATATAGCAAAAGGACAATTCACTCACTGTCCTTCCAGGTCCCTGGAAACAAGGACTTGCAGAGTGAAAGAAACTGACACTGTCCCTACCTAGAGTTTTCTGTCCCTAGAATAAATGTTTTTTTTTAAGCACACTATAGCAGAAGCACAAAACACACTGACACTCTCCCTACCTATCCTTCTCTTTCCCTAAACTAAAGGAATCCAGGTTAAGCAAGAAAGAAATAACAGTCACTGTCCCTGCCTATGCTACTCTATCCCTGCTCCGGAACACACTACACTAGGCCGCCGTGCTGGCGGCCTTTTATAGTGTGGGGCGTGTACTAAACACCCTCAGCAATAATTGGCCACAGGCATCCTGCCTGTGGCCAATCATTGCTCTCCTCGCTGCCGGCGCTGTGATTGGCCAAGCATGCGGGGTCACAGTGCATGCTTGGCCAATCACAGCGCCTGGATGACACTGCGATGGCGTAGTGCATTGTGGGCCGTTCGCGTCACTCGAATTTGGCGCGAACGGCCCAAATCGTTCGATCTTCGTCGAACGATCGAACAGCCAATGTTCGAGTCGAACGTATGTTCGACTCGAACACGAAGCTCATCCCTAGTCATCACTGGTGCGTGGCTGGGGGGATACAGAGGACACAGACGATACACCTCCCACAGAGGACAGCTTTTCTTTGCCTCTGGGCAGCCTGGCACACATGAGCGATTACATGCTGCAGTGTTTCCGCAATGACCGCCGAGTTGTCCACATTTTAACTGGTGCTGATTACTGGGTGGCCACCCTGCTGGATCCCCGTTACAAGGACAACTTACCGTCCTTAATTCCCTCACTGGAGCGGGATCGTAAGATGCGCGAGTACAAGCGCACGCTGGTAGACGCGCTGCTGGTGGCATTCCCACCTGACAGCGGGCGTACGGTGGAAGCACAAGGCGAAGGCAGAGGAGGAGGAAGAGGTCGCCAACACAGCCGGGGCACCGGCAGCACCTCAGAAGGCAGGGTTAGCATGGCTGAAATGTGGAAAAGCTTTGTCAGCACGCCACAACAACCAGCACCACCAGCTGAGATGGAACGTCTTAGCAGGAGGCAGCATTTCACCAACATGGTTGAGCAGTATGTGTCCACAGGCCTACACGTACTGGATGACGGGTCTGCCCCCTTTAACTTCTGGGTCTCCAAATTGGGCACATGGCCTGAGCTTGCCCTTTATGCCTTGGAGGTGCTGGCCTGCCCTGCAGCCAGTGTATTATCTGAACGTGTATTTAGCACGGCAGGGGGCGTTATCACAGACAAGCGCAGCCGCCTGTCCAGAGCCAATGTGGACAAGCTCACGTTCATTAAAATGAACCAGGCATGGATCCCACAGGACTTGTGCAGAATAGACATGTATACCGGTGTTGTGACAAAAACTGTCCGGCCATCGGATTGTGTCCGGCCCATACTGCGAAGGCGCAGCGCTTGCGCAGTACAGAGGACAAGGAGATTCACAAAATCTCCGAAGATGAACGGCGCCTGCGCTGTGAGTGCAGGTTCAAGCCCCACCATCCAAGTGGACATACGGTAGCACATAGTAACAGGGCCCCTCACGGCTCGGTTCGATCGCCACGCTTCGGGCACGGCCTCACTTGGCTCGGCTTGAACCACGGATGGTGTGGCCTTCACCTGAACTCACCACGCAGGCGCCGTTCGTCTTGGGAGATTTTCGAAATCCCCTTGTCCTACATACTGAGCAAGCACAGTACAGGGTGGACACTATTTGACGGGGGACAGAATTCGACACATCACCGGCCTTACCCAGCCATGGTTGTATTTTTGAATCAGTGTTGGCTACCTCGTCCTCCTCCACCGCCGCTTCCACCTACACAGCCACATCCACCGCCACCTCAACCTCCTACTCCATATGGACCTCGTCCTCCTAGGTCAAGATTATTATTTTTTATTTTTATATTTTTTATGTTATTTTAAGTTATTTCCCTATCCACATTTGTTTGCAGAGCACTTGCCATGCTCTTAACAACATTTTGCTGCCATTTGCAGCCCTCTAGCCCTTTCCATTACCTTTTTAGAGCCTTTTTAGTCCTTAGAAGTCCGGGTCCCCGGGTTCGGGTTAAAGTTCGGTCCCGAACCCGAACTTTTTTCCAAAGTTCGGCCGAACCCGTCGAACCCGAACATCCAGGTGTCCGCTCAACTCTAATCTTCACTTAAAGACAAATTCTCATTCAATTGGCATGCGGATTCGTTTAGATACCTAGGTATTCAGATTACACCTTTATATAAAACGTTATATCAAGCAAACTACCCTCCCTTATTTAACAATATTAAAAATCTACTTAAACTATGGTCATCATGCCAGATTTCCTTCTCGGGCAGAATAGTAGCCGTAAAAATGATGATACTACCCAAACTTCTATTCTTTTTTAGAGCCCTTCCACTTATTCTACCTAAAAAAACTTTAGAATCTTTACAGAGAGAGATCAACAAATTTATATGGCAAAACAAGAAACCCAGATTTAGTTATTCCCTTATGTTTAGACCCCAATTAAAAGGAGGCCTCAGCATTCCAAACCTTTGGCTTTATTATTTATCGGCCAGATTTACCCAATTAGCCCAATGGTATGCCCCTTCATACCAAATCCCTTGGCTCCTGTTCGAAGAAGAATCTATCCTACCCTACAATTTACAAGGACTTCTCTGGTCCAAAATCATCCCACCACAAAAATTAAGGCCCTTAAACCTAAGCGTCACTCACACTCTTCAACTATGGAGCAGACAAATCTCTAAATTTAAGTTATCCTCAGATATCCCCCCCCTAGCTTCCTTTATAGGTGACCCACGTTCCCCCCCCCCCCCAGATAGAGCTCAAGATGAAAACTTACTAACATATTGGAAGTCACATAATCTAACACATTTAAAATCGCTCTCCCACGACAATGCATTCCTCACTTTCACCAAACTACAAACAAAATACAATATCTCTCCTACTGAACTAGAGATCTATACAAAACTAAGACAATTCTATCAAAAATATTACTCAATTACACTCCACCCCCCTTATACACAATTTGAGAAAATTTGTATCTCCTCCCCCCGTGACAAGGGTTTAATCTCCAGAATATATAAAAGTTTAAATGAGACCAACATGCCTGATAAATCGCATCCCATGCTACAATGGGAATCAGATCTAAATACCTCATTTTCTCTCGATCAATGGGATACTATTTTTACAAATCTCCACAAATGTACCAAAACAACCTCGATCAGAGAATCGGCCACCAAACTACTTTATAGATGGTATCTTACCCCTGCTAAACTCAATTCATTTTATCCCTCACTATCCCCACTCTTTTTTAGGGGTTGCCCCACCCAGGGAACACTTTTGCATATTTTTTGGGATTGTCCCCACATTAAAGACACTTGGCATAAGGCCAGTATTATAATAGAAAAAATATCCAGTAGAAAGATCTCGCTTACACCCCAAATATGTCTTCTATTCACCCCTATACAAGATCTTCCAATGACTAGCATAAGGTTAATCCATACATTCCTCAGCTCCATCCATTGGGCCATAGCATTTAATTGGCGCTCCACTACAGTACCTTGGCCACAAATCCTCAACCGCATGTCGAATATTAAACTTTCTGAAAGAATTCACCACATGTTATATGATTCTATGCCCCTTTACCAAAAGAAATGGACTTTCTGGGATACCACCTCTCTGGTTTAGTACCTTTTTTTTTTTTTCTAACCTCCTTTTCTTGACATATATGTAATTGTCATTTAGTCTTCTCTCCACTACAGTACTCTTGGTTGACCTGATTTGAACTATATGCATTTCTATACCTGACTTAACAAAACCCTTTTTCTTTTTCCTCTGTACAATGCTCAATATTAACGATATTTGTATACATACCTGGGCCATCATTGTAATTTCTTTTATACCTTGACCTTTTCAATAATAAAAATCGTTTGTAAGCAAAAAAAAAAAAATTTTTAACCAAACAACTTCTTTTACACCAGCCTGTTGGTCTTTGACGGCAACCCTGCTAAACTTTTTACCACCACTGCACTATGGTACCTTTTAACTGTACCAGGCCTCCAGCCGTATAACCAGCTCAGAGACAACCCCTGTTTTCCACAGTGCAACCATAACCGTATTCCAGCAGACACCGTTCCACTGGAATAACCCCAGACGGGCCCATACCACAGATGAGCCCCCCACCACTTCCATCACATCTGTTATCTGCCACCATCAAAGACCAAGGACACCGCCACAGCCCGCAAGGATAACACCTTACCCTTAAGGGCCCCTCCACACCCGCAGGGCCCGCTGAATCCCATCCTGGAAACCCAACGCCCACAGATCTATACCCACCTCGGATAGGTGAACACCATCTCCTCGGAGGTACATACCCACATTAACCTCCAAATCTGTGTGCCTAATGACCAAACCCCCGTTTCTCACCACAAATCGACCCACCACCTTGTTTACTTTGACCCTAGCCTTGTTGAGCCTGTCTACCGACCTCGCCATGCGCCAGGTCGTCCGTGCAATGATGTCGGACCACACCAGCAACATGGCCGGAAAAGCCGAGCGGAGTGTCAAGAAATCCGCCTTGACGGCCGCAATCAGTTCCCCAATTGGTCTAACACCTAAATCATTCCCTCCCACATGAAGCACCAAAATGTCCGGAGGTCTATCGAGTCGAGCATAGTGCTGCACTTCTGGCAGCACCCTGCCCCACCCCATCCCTGGTATGCCCATCCACCTAATCCGAGCCTCCCCCCGATGGATGCCCAGCTGCCTACCATCCGGCCTCATATCCGCTCTCCTGGCTCCCCAAAAAACATTGGAATGTCCTAAGATCCAGACAAGGCGTGATTGACCTCCATTTGAAATGATGATGATGATGATGATGATATGTAAATTTATATCGCGCCAAATACTGTCTTGGAGGACTGCAACTAAGCGCGCTGTACCATAAATTCACCAATCAGCCTTGGGAAAAAAAACTATTTGAGAAAAAGAGAGGGGAGAAAAAAAAAGGAAGGCTCACGAGGGGAGTCGAAAAACAAAATTGATGTTAATTATTACAGAATTAGATGTCTCTACATCCATAGTTTAGGAAAACGCGTTTTTAAAAAGGTGGGTTTTTAATTGCCTTTTAAAAAGAGCTTGGGGCATTGAGAGCCGGAGATGGTCGGGGAGTTGGTTCCAAAAGGGTCCCATAGTCTTCATTCGTCGACCTCCCAAGGACTGGAGTCAGGCGGGTGCTTGGATGATCCTATTTTGAAGCCCTAACCGCAATGCTCTAATTGGTGTGTAATGGGGGGCCATTTCTGTGAGATAGAAATAAACAACAGTGTTAACAAACCAATTCCCCACATATCAGGAAAAACCAAGCAGCCACCTGCCCCTCCCCCCCCCCCCCACACCTTGCATACCCCTCCAATATTAGTCTCCCTAAAGGTGTGGATGGACCTAAGAACGGAATCTCCTCGATTCCCAGCGCCCAATCCTGCGAACCGCTGCCTCATCCAACCCGCACCGAGCCGCCTCAGTAGCCGCCCCGATGCGGAAGGAGTGCGAGGCAAAACTTTTGTCATTGAACCCTGCTGTGCGCAAACATTTTCTGAACATCACTATGAATTGGAACCTCAAAACAAAAGACCCGTCCTTATGTACCAGTAACGGCCCCCCACCGACGGGCGTACCCCCAAGAACTCCTTCACCACTCCCACCGGGCAAACCCCCGAACCCGGTAAAGAATATAGCACCACACTAACCCCTTTTCCTTGCTGGTGTGTTTTTGACCGGCACAACCTAAACACTACCTTCTCCCTGTCAATCTTAACATCCCCCAGCATCATGCCCCCCGCCCATGTCTTAGCTGGGCTCGCCAGTTCACCCACCCGAAACGCCCCAAAAAACGCCATTACAAAAGCCGTGCGAAACAAAAACACCTCATACCCCGAAGAAAACACTGAATCTAGAGTCCCACAAATATCCTGCAAGACCGAGAAGGAAACCGGCCTATGGGTATCCTTGCTGGAGTGGCACTTGCGGTAACCCTTCACCGCCTGCTTCACCCAAAAACCCTTTGTGTGATCCGTCCCGCCCTGCAGTTTAAACAAAAATGCTAAACCCGTCAACTTTTTATCGATGGACGAAACCGACCCACCCCTTTCCATATGCCTGGCAACAAAATACAGCACCAACCAACCCATCTCAGCCTCCCCCAGCTCAGCATCAGCTAGCCGTGTGAACTCTGACCATTCCTCCCAGACCCTGGCGTATGCCGCCCATGTCGGTCCACTCACAGACTTCCTGATCCACCCCGATGCGACTCCAAAGCAATGTCCCACATCCACCCCGGGCAAGGAACCCCGACTCTGTCTGCCTGCGGAGCCAGCTTTCTGAACTTGTCCCACTGAAACCGAGACAAAGCGTCAGCAAGCCTGTTGTCAACCCCTGGAATGTGCACCGCATACAAAAAGATGTTTAACTGTAGACAGTGTAAAACCAGGTGGCGCAGCAACCGAACCACCGGCATGGAAGATGCGGAAATGCGGTTAATGACTTGGACCACCCCCATGTTGTCACAATTTAGCCGGATCTTCAAATTCCTCCAGGATTCCCCCCACAGCTCCATCGCCAGTACCACCGGAAACAGTTCCAGCAATACCAGGTTTGCAAAAAAAACAGCCTCAATCCAGGAGCTGGGCCATGCTCCTGCGCACCAACTACCTTGGAAGAAAGCCCCAAAACCTGTGGACCCTGCCGCGTCCGTGACCAAGTTCAAGTCAAAGTTACTCACCGGGTCCTCCATCCAAAGCGAACGTCCATTATATTCCTCCAGAAATGTGTGCCACACCTGCAAGTCCTCCTTCAGCGCACTGGATAGTCTAATGAAATGGGTCGGGACACTCACCCTAGACGTAGCAGCCGACATCCGTCGACAGAACACCCTGCCCATGGGAATGATTCTACAGGCAAAGTTCAATTTACCCAAAAGGGACTGTAGGGCTCTAAGCTGAACCTTGTTGCGACCCAACATCCCCCTAATGTCCTCCCGCAGATTCACCACCTTGTCCTTGGGCAACCTGCACTCCATCGCCATGGAATCTATCACTATCCCTAAGAAACTAAGTTCTGTGGATGGGCCCTCCGTCTTGTCAGCTGCCAAAGGCACTCCGAACCGTCCCGTAATGTGCTGCAACATACCCAGCAGAATCGCACACACATTAGAGGAAGGAGGGCCCACCCACAGAAAATCATCCAAATAATGGATGACCGAATCCAAACCTGACACATCCCGCACCACCCATTCCAAAAAGAAACTGAATGCTTCAAACATGGCGCACAAAATAGCGCAACCCATGGGCAAACACTTATCCACATAAAATTCTTCCTGCCAACAGTAACCCAGCAGCTGAAAGATGTCTGGGTGTACTGGCAACAGGCAGAAAGCATATTCAATGTCAGACTTTGCCATGATCGCCCCCCGACCATAACGCCTGACCCAACGCACAGCGACGTCAAATGATGTGTAAGACACGGTACACGCTTCGGGATTTATTGCATCATTCACCGACCCCCCTTTCCGAAAGGAAAGGTGGTGGATGAGGCGGAATTTACCGGGTTCCTTCTTGGGAACCACCCCCAGAGGAGAGACCACCAACTCCTGCAGTGGCTTGTCCTTAAATGGTCCCCCCATGCACCCCAGCTCCACTTCCTTGGCCAATTTTTCAGGAACCACCTCCGGGTGTTCCAACGCCGACCGTAAATTCCTCGCCAGAGGAGGCACCTCCGTCAAAGAACACGTTATCACAAAACCATCGGAAAACCCAGAGGCCAATAACCTGGCCCCCGCCCTGTCCGGGTACCTATCTAGGAAAGGCTGCATCCTTACCTCCATCACTGGCGTCTTCCCTCTTGTTTGAAGGCTCCCCGGCACGCTTCCCTTTTTTGAAACAACGGGCCAATGGGTGACCTCCCACCCCACACCCGGATCACTCGTGCTTGAAACGACAGGCTCCCCCAAACTTGCACGTGCCCTTGTTAAATTGCCAGCACACCCCCCATTTCTTTCCGGCCGGCAGTCCAGAGGTGGATGTCCCCCCGGCCCCCCCTGAAGAAACTGACTCGGCGCCCGTGGAGACGACATAAGCCGCATCCAAAGACTGATGTCTTTGTGGTCCCACCTAAGAGCAGGACGGACCGCTCCTGGGGTGACGCTGCGCCCTGCTAGCAGGGCCAGGTGAATAACGCTCCGGCGGCCTAGACCGCCGAGCGTGTGGTGATGGTTCCCCCCGTCCTGTGACCCACCAGCCTTGTCCTGCAACAGCCCCCCACCTGCGCTTCAAGCCAGTCCACTCCCCTCGTCACCACCGCCGACCGCAGCCGTGCAAAAAGCAAGTCTATGTCCGCCATGAGGTCTGAGGATGGAGAAGCAGAGAAAAAACCTGCCTCCTCCTGTTCTTTCTTGCTGACAGACTCACGGGAGGCCCCCGCCTCCTTAATTTATACTGCTCCTCCCCTCCTCACCATTTTACCTCAGCCCCTCCCCTTACCATTCCATTTGTTTTCTTAACCCTTTGTTGGCTTACTAAACACACAGTCATGCCCGGCCCTACGTTATTCTGTCACTTTGTTTTGTCACTCCGGGCCTCACTATTCCTTCTGTTTTTAACATACAGTATATGGTTTCCATAATATATGTAAGCGCTAAATGGTTAAAATTAGTTTATTAACAAAGTAAAGGAGCAAAGGGGGCGGGACTTTGAATGAAGCACGTGTTAGCAACAGCATAATTGGTTAAGCATATGGAATTTATTGCATAATATAATATAAACAACAATGTAAACAAGCATAAAGTTGATTTCACAGACATCAATTAGTCATAGAGTTTGCAATAGGTAAAAATATTTCCAGAGTTATTCCATGATAGATCATAATACAATTCCATAGTTCACCAGGACAAAATAGAATAAAACCATAAAAGAGAGTAATGCCTGCAGGGCTTATGGCCTCACTGATCCTGTAGAGGTAAATATGGGTAATACTGGTAGTTCTGGGTATCGGGTTAAAAAAGCATGGCTTTGTGTAGCTCAACGCTTTTCGTGGCCTCAACGCCACTCATCAGGAGCAAGCCAGATCTCTAAAATAAAGATAAAAAATAAAAATAATGTGGATAAATAAACAGAAAAGCATGGACAAGAGTGGGCCATTGCATAATATAATACAAACAACAATGTAAACAAGGATAAAGTGGATTTCACAGACATCAATTAGTCATAGAGTTTGCAATAGGTAAAAATTGGAAACACATGGCATTACCATTACCATTCCATGTCTTTCATTTAAAGTCCCCTAGGATGGAAATACTTGGCCTTACCAGGCCATGGCTTCCTGAAAGTCCCAAAACACCCCCCCCCCCATTTATTAAAACATAATTAGGGATGGAAGCACGTGTATTTAGCTTTATTGTTTAATTGTATTATCTACCTTGCACCCATCGACCTATTGGTTAGCCTCTTCTGACCTAATTTACTTACCCACGTATTTTAGTAACCAATATACACCATTAACATCTAATATTCTTTATTACAGTTTATGTCATAACTAGGGTTGAGCGGACCCGAACTGTAAAGTTCGGGTTCGTACCGAACTTTTGGGTTTTTGGGTCCCGGACCCGAACCCGAACACGAACAATTGACTGTATGTTCGGGTTCGGGTCCGGTGTTTGGCAATATGCATGTAAAGTCGCGCTTGTTTCCCGTGCTTAGAACTGTCCCTGCACAAAGTGTCATTTCTGAAGGAAAAAAGTCATTTAAAACACACTAGCGGCTATAATGAATTGTCGGCTCCCGGCAATACATAGAAAAGTCATCGATAAAAATAAAAAAAAAGCGTGGGGGTTCCCCCAAATTCAATTACCAGGTCTGGTATGGATATTAAGGGGAACCCTGCCGCAAATAAAAAAAAAATGCGTGCGGTTCCACCAAATATCCATACCAGGCCCTTCAGGTCTGGTATGGATTTTAAGGGGAACTCCACCCCAAATTTAAAAAAAAAATGGCATGGAGTACCCCCAAAAATCCAGACCAGACCCTTTATCCGAGCACGCAACCTGGCGGGCCGCAGGAAAAGAGGGGGGGACGAGAGAACGCCCCCCCTCCTGAACCGTACCAGGCCACATGCCCTCAACATAGGGAGGATGTCCCCATGTTGATGGGGACAAGGGCCTCATCCCCACAACCCTTGCCCGGTGGTTGTGGGGGTCTGCGGGCGGGGGGCTTATCGGAATCTGGAAGACCCCTTTAACAAAGGGGACCCCCAGATCCTGGCCCCCCATGTGAATTGGTAATGGGGTACATTGTACCCCTACCATTTCACAAAGAAAGTGTAAAAATTTTAAAAAAATACACAGACACCGTTGGGAAAGTCCTTTATTAAAAATAAAAAAATAAAAAATAAAAAAAAACATTCCAGCGATGAAATCCAGTGTCCCACGGCGATCCGATGTCCGGCGCTGTCCACACGAAATGTCATTGGCTGAGCCTAAGCGGACCTGATGGGGAACTTCCTCCGCAGTGTAATAAATGAATAGACCCGTCCCTTCTAAAGTTCCCCATCAGGTCCGCTCAGCCAATGACGTAGGTGTAAGGCTGAGGACCTGATGCGGAACGTGAGAAGGGGTGGGTTTATTAATTTAATATACTGGGGGGGAAGTTCCCCGTCAGGTCTGCTCATCCAAGGGGGCGGACCTGATGGGGACCTGATGGGGAACTTTAGAAGGGGCGGGTGTATTCATTTATTACTAATAAATGAATACACCCGCCCCTCCTAAAGTTCCCCATCAGGTCCGCTTCAGCCAATGACGTAGGTGTAAGGCTGAGGACCTGATGCGGAACGTGAGAAGGGGCGGGTCTATTCATGTATTACACTGTGGAGGAAGTTCCCCATCAGGTCTGCCCCCTCGTATGTCAGACCCCGCCTATGTCATTGGATGAGCGGACCTGATGGGGAACTTCCTCCAGTATAATAAATGAATAGACCTGCCCCTTCTTTTCCTGTGGCCTGCCAGGTTGCGTGCTCGGATAAAGGGTCTGGTCTGGATTTTTGGGGGTACTCCACGCCATTTAAAAAAAAAATTGGGGTGGAGTTCCCCTTAAAATCCATACCAGACCTGAAGGGCCTGGTATGGATTTTTGGGGGAACTGCACGCATTTTTTTTTTATTTGCGGCAGGGTTCCCCTTAATATCCATACCAGACCTAAAGGGCCTGGTAATTGAATTTGGGGGAACCCTCACGCTTTTTTTTCTTTTTATCAATGACTTTTCTATGTATTGCCGGGAGCCGACAATTCATTATAGCCGCGAGTGAGTTTTAAATTACTTTTTTTCCTTCAGAAATGACACTTTGTGCAGGGACAGTTCTAAGCACAGGAAACAAGCGCGAATAGTCCTCAGAAGTTCGGGTCCCCATTGACTTCAATGGGGTTCGGGTTCGGGGTCAAGTTCGGGTCAAGTTCGGTCCCGAACTCGAACTTTTTTCCAAAGTTCAGCCGAACCCGTTGAACCTGAACATCCAGGTGTCCGCTCAACTCTAGTCATAACTTCCGTGGTTCATTATCCACATTGATGCTGTGTGTCATTGGGGCTTCGCCGCTGGCTGCCTTTCTTCCTCTGGGAGCTGTGACGTGCTTTGCGGGCCCCCTCCCCTCCTCTGCATCACTCGCTGGGTTGGGCGGGGGCGCTGTCACTGCACATCAATGCCACGCTCCTCCCACTGTACGTGTGGCGTCCTATGGACGCCGTCGCCCCCTCGCAGTTGGATTTCCACTCTCGTGAGCGTTGGGGGCCTTGAAGGTGCCGATTGGCCGGAGTCAGCTCTCCGGCTCGCCGGCGCCCCGCCCCCTACTCCACTACACGGCGTGACGTCAGTGGGCCGTCCCGCGGTGACATATTTATTGGCACCTTCACGGGCGGCCTGGGCAGTCTGGGGATCCTCCATTTTGGTTCACATCTAGCTTGGGGATTTCTTCCCCCTTCCGTTTGGTCTCCATGCACTGAGGTAACTCTTCACTTTCTATTACCACCGCTGGTCCCTTTTTTCTTTTTCTCTATTCTTGGCACTTCCCTCAGTCATTCCCTCTCTGTTAACCCTTAATTTCCTCATTACTCCACCTGCCAGTCTCTGGTCGTCTGCTTCACCTCTGCACTCGTTTCTGCTCACCCAGGTCATACCTACTGTCCCTTCACCTTCACCTCCCTGCATCTTTCTCACTTCACTCTGGTGTACTTTTTTCATTCACTCTGGGTTTTCACTTTTCACTCATTTTTCTCACAGGGATGCCTCGGTTGTCCATGCCTGCCCTGGTGGTGGCCTGTGGGCCGTCTCTGCGTGGTTGTCTGCTGCGCCTCCCGGGTTCGGGGCACCCTTGGTTGGACTGCGGTACCCGACCACCACACCATCAATATATGAACCATAGTAAGTCAGCATGCACTCGATTTGGGGTTTTTAACGGCCCACTCTTGTCCATGCTTTTCTGTTTATTTATCCACATTATTTTTATTTTTTATCTTTATTTTAGAGATCTGACTTGCTCCTGATGAGTTATGTTGAGGCCACGAAACGCATCGAGCTACACAAAGCCATGTTTTTTTAACCCAATACCCAGAACTACCAGTATTACCCATATTTACCTCTACAGGATCAGTGAGGCCATAGGCCCTGCAGGCATTATTCTCTTTTATGGTTTTATTCTATTTTGTCCTGGTGAACTATGGAATTGTATTATGATCTATCATGGAATAACTCTGTTAATATTTTTATCTATTGCAAACTCTATGACCAATTGATGTCTGTGAAATCAACTTTATGCTTGTTTACATTGTTGTTTATATTATATTATGCAATAAATTCCATATGCTTACCCAATTATGCTGTTGCTAACACGTGCTTTATTCAAAGTCCCGCCCCCTTCACTCCTTTCCTTGAATGATTAGGGATGAAAACACATGGCATTACCATTCCATGTCTTTCATTTAAAGTCCCCTGGGATGGAAATACTTGGCCTTACCAGGCCATGGCTTCCTAAAAGTCCCAAAACACCCCCCCCCCCAATTTATTAAAAAATGTATTTACAATGTGATCACAAAAAAAATTGGATGGCTGAGCACTGGACCCTTTCTGGTGCCTGAGGAGCCTTAACCCTTAACTAATTTAGTATCAGCCGTTAATACTCACTTATTACCAGGTCATTTTAGTTTCCGCTGCTGTGAAATGTGGACTGACATTTATTTCTTCATGCAACACTGTACCCAGATACATTTTGTATAATTTTTTTGAGACAGAGCTTTCTTTTTTTGGTACTTATTAACCACTGGGTTTTACTAAGGAGAAGAGAAAGTTTTTGAGCTGAATTTGTTGAAAAACTTTATTTAAAAGCGCCACATCCCTATTAAAGACATAGAATAAAGAAGGTTTTGTTGGGACTTTTTAAGCGCATCTACAACAAAAATACAAAAATAGAAAATTTATTGATAAAAGTTCATAATTGGAATACATAAAATATTCACAGATAGATCAGTACAATATACCAACAATAAGTGCACATCTAATTTATCTCTACATGTTTCACCTTTTACAGCTTCTGCAGGAGATCTTTTACAACAGGCACTGTATATGAACTGATCACTACAATAGAAAAATACATGTTACAAATCAATAACAAATAAAAACAAAATATATAAAGCAAAAATATTCAATTTCATTACAGACTTTAAACGAAAAAGGACTTTACCCATGCACTGATCATAGTACCAACCTGTGTGCTCAAGAATAAAACCTCTATTGATTGTGGAAGGATGTATAGGACCATTTGGGAGTATCGTAGAGAGGGGAAACAGACTGGGAGGATCTGTAGGTCCATCTGCATAGAAGGTAGATACAAATATCTAAAGAATTGTCCCTCATTAAAATTCAAAAATAGGAAAAAAGGGACCTAAAACCTTCTGATAAAGGAGGCAACATAGTTGTTATGGATATAGACAACTATAAAGCCATGGTTATAGACTTATTAACTAATCGGCACTGGTATCGGCCCATTCCATTAGCCCAAGTCAAATATGCCCAAACCAAGTATCATATTCTGATTACTCTAGCCTTTTTTGATAACTTAATTGATAAGAAAACTTGTGAATTTCTATCTGTCAAAACACCAAGGTTGACAACCTTATATGCCTTGCCGAAGATACACAAGAATGCCCAATTTCCCCCAGGGCATCCTATTGTGTCCGGCAACGGCTGTCTAACTGAACCATCTAGCCAGTTAATTGATGAATACCTATGGCCGCATGTAAAATCGTTAAGTTCCTACATTCAAGACACTGCAGACCTTTTGCGCTCTCTGGATGGTTTATCCATTCCAGAGGGGGTCTGTTTGGTCGCTATAGATGTGGAGGCCCTCTACAACTCGATCCCCCACAAGTTGGGGGTTTGAGATGTCGATGGTTTCCTATCTGAACGAGGACCCCAATCAAAGGCCTACAACAACTTTGTAACAGAACTGTTGCTCTTAATCCTTGCTAACAACATTTTTGTTTTCGACCGCTCCCACTACCTCCAGGTGCAGGGCGTTGCGATGGGGACTAAGTGTGCCCCATCATATGCCAACCTGTACCTGGGGGGGTGGGAGCGGGAGATTTTTTCCTCAGATGATTTTGCAGGCTGCTTTGAGAAGGTGTTGATTTGGAGACGGTTCATAGACGATATCTTTGTCGTCTGGACAGGAACAAAAAGATGAACTATGTTTCTGAAGAAATTGGAAAATAATTCCTACAATTTAAAATGTACTTTGTCTTGTGACCAAGGGTCTATTGACTTCTTGGATATCACAATATATACTAATCCAGATGGCACTATTGGTTCATCCCTCTATCGAAAGCCTTTAGCAGGAAACACAATCTTGCATGCCACCAGCTCGCATCCTGAGTCAATACCTACGACTGAGGAGAAATTGCAGCAGTGATGAGGATTATGAACAAGAGGCAAAGGCACTTCAGGCTCGTCTTCTAAATAATGCATGTATCCAATTTAAATATATACAAAAGAATGCGTTAGTACACCAATGCAATGATCTATTAAAGCAATGCAATACTCATAATGAGGCCATCAAATCTAAAAAGTCTTCCAAAAGAGGCAAGAAGGAGAGAATGGCCAATGTGATATGCATGTTATTAAAGATGAAAGAAATCGCAGAACAGACAGAATTGGAGTGGTGTAAACATAGGACAGAATTATTAGGGAAAATAGAAAATGTGAGTAAAGATATTTCAGCTATAGCTGCGAATGCTGACACAAATGTTTGTGAGTGTGATGAAATGAGGGATGAGATTGAACAATTGGTGACTGAGAATGGTTTGTTGGAGCAAGGAGTGGATGAATGGAAGGAAACATGTATGTTGAGAGAACAGTGTATCGCATCTTTAGAAAAGAAAGAGGCGGGCAATGAATCTGCGGTAGAAATACTTAAGAGAGAGTTACAAGAATGTAAAACTCAGCTAGCTCAAAAAGATCATGCCATTCTATCTTTGAAAGCACAGGCAATGGAGAAAGTGCACAGCCATTGTTGTGCTAACAAGGATACACATTCCAGTGTGACACAGGAGCAGGGAGAAAGGATGCTGATCGAACAGCAACCAGTATGGTCAGCTGACAGTTCTGAAGAGCCCCCAGATCAGAGTTCTTCTCTCTTTACTCCTGTGTCAGAAAGGACTTGGCCAGGATCTGCAATTATAAAAAAGGAGGATAGCACCCAATCCACGACACTCTCCATACAAGATCACACAAATCTGTGCCAGATTTTGGGAAAATTTGACACGAGTGCTTCACTCATTAGTCTCTTGAACAGGCTGGAAGCTGTAGTGACACAGTACATTTTAAACAATAGGGATGCATGCGCACTCCTCCGCGCATGGCTCCCATTGCAACTGTGTGAAAAACTGCAACCACCAGTTGGGAATCATAGAGGTCTAACTCCAGAGTTAAACTCAAATTGGGGGAACTCGGCAGATAGAAGGAGGGAAATGCAGCGCATAATGGGAGGAAGAGATACTAGGGGTTCAGACGCCCTAGAGAATACAAAATTTAGGAGGGGAATTGATCCAATGCTCTTTTGCAGTGAATACTTCACCATTTATAAAGCCACATAAATTGTCCTGATATGTCTTCTGATGACAGTAGTTTTCTGTGCTCTATGACTAATAAGTGCACATGTATTGATTACCATACCAGAATTGCACTGAGGAATGCCACCTCATACCAGACCTTTATAAACATATTAAGGTACTGAGTTTGGGAGACAGACCAAGACAATAGGCCCCACAAAAGAACGGCGGAGATAGTTAAAAGCGAAGGGAGAGTGAGATTTGCAGGCAGGTGTTACAGATGTGGGAATACAAGCCATGTAATGAAGGACTGTCAATTGCCTAGGAGGAGCACGGGGGAGAAGAGGCCTTGGCATAAGAAGGAACAGCAAAAACCTGGATCAGATAAGGTGGCAACGGAGCCGAACAAGGCACCTGATGCTACAGTATATGGTCCTCTTTTGAGGGAGTTAGAGAAGATAAGGCAAGGGGTTAAAGAAAACAAGGAGGAGTACAAAACCCCACCCCCAACCAATCCTTATTTTAAACCATAGGGATGTCAGGACCCGGTATTGTCCCTAGTATGTCATCTGGAGAGGGACAAAAGCGGCAGACCATGTATCCAAGGGGCGATAGGGGGCCATCGCACAAATGTACTATTAGATACGGGAGCTGCTGTAAGTGTAACGAATATCAAACTTCAAAAGGATCCTAATGGGAAACAAATCTTCCTTAGAGGATTCGGAGGACAACTAGTACCTTCTGAGCAATCAATACCTGTACCCATAGAAATACAGAGGTTATGTGTGGAACACAGTCTGTTTCTTTCCCCAACGCATGAGGGCACTATTTTGGGCTCGGATGTCATGGAGGCACATGGAATGATTCTAGATCTATGTAATTGGGTACTGTGGAAAGGGTCTAGATACAAAGGCAAGGTGCACATGGTCATGGACAGCTGGGAGATTGCATCAGTTAAAACAAATGAAATCCTTGACCCACAGGCACTACTGAAAACAGAGGACCAAATATTGGCTAAAATCTTGTGGCAACATAACGAAGTGTGGGCAACGTCTAAAGCACAATGTGGTAGAGTTTCAAACATGATTGTTAAAATTGAGGGCCCTGATCCGCCACCTAAGCGTCAGTACAAAATTCCGCCCGAATCTATCCCATACATAGAGAACACAGTGAGGATTTTTTTAGCACAAAATGTAATTAAAGAGTGCCAATCTAAAACAAATGCAGCCCTCTGGCCAGTAAAGAAGGAGGGAGGGTGGAGGCCCACTGTAGATTTCCGTGCGCTAAACAGATGCACCCCATCTATTACAAATGTAGTTGCTAAGATGCCAGACATGATGACAGTACTGAAACCTTCAGCAAGGTGTACTCATCAATTGACATATCAAATGGCTATTTTTCCATTCCCGTACATGAGGATAGCCAATACAAGCTAGACTTTACGTTTCAGGGGAAACAGTATGCATTCTGTAGATTAGCTCAGGGGTTGAAATCCAGCTCTACGTACTTCCATATCTGTATGGTGGACATTCTGAAGAAATTTTCTGAGCCAGAATGCATCATTCAGTATGTGGACAAGATCTTGCTTCAAACAGAGACAAAAGAGCAGCATTATGCTCTGCTGGAGGAGCTCCTGACACTAATTGAGAATGCAGGTCTGAAATTAAACCCCAAAAAGGCACAATTGATGAAGGATTCAGTATGTTTCTTGGGTGTGATAGTTTCACAGGGGGGAAGGACTCCAGACCCAAACAAATGTGAAACTATCCGGAAATTACCAAGACCAATCACTAAAACTGCGCTGAGACAATTCCTGGGGATGGTCGGTTTCTGCAGGGACTTCATTGAAGGCTTTGCAGAAAAGGTAAGTCCCCTGTATGATTTTCTCAAAGGAGACAAGAAGGAAACAGACTCTTTAGACTGGTTGGGAGAGCATGAGCAAGCTTTCACCAAGCTAAATGTGAGTCTGATGCAGGCCCCGGCCTTGAGCATTCCGAATGCCGATTTTCCCTTTGCACTACAAGTGTATGCCTCTGCAGTAGCAATAACAGCGGTGTTGCTGCAGGAGAGGCAGGGCAAATGGGTACCTGTGGGATACTGGTCCAGGGTACTAAGCCCGGTAGAGAGGGGATTCGATGAATGTGTCAGAAATCTTTTGGCAGTGCACTGGGCGGTTCTCGCCACAGAGCATGTTGTGTGGTTTGGAAAAGTCATTCTGCAGACACCCCATTCTCCAATTAAAATGCTTTTGGAACGTACCCTCAGTGGAGTATCCTCCCAAAGGGTAGCCAGATGGCTAGTGGATTTGACACCCAGAAATCTGGCTGTGACCCACAATGCCACCTACACTCTCCCACAATTGATGCAATATGAGGGGGAGCAGCACGACTGTGGGGAGGTACATCAGACCAGAACACAGGAGGTATTCAGGTTAGCAACATGTGATGGAGACCTTAAAATCTGGGTGGATGGATCAAGGTACTGGGATGAAGGAAGTTTTCACACTGTGGTGCCCCCAGGCCAATGAAAAAATCATGACCAAATGCCCTTGAAGTTTTTCTGCCCAAAGAGCTGAACTGGAGGCAGTGAGAGAGGCCATCACGCATTTCAGTTCAGGTCCCATAACCATATTCTCTGACAGCGCCTATGTAACAAGGTCTCTGACCGAATACATGCCTTTGTGGCAGTCAAGGGGCTTCAGTGATGCCTCTGGAAAAGACTTGGTACATAGTGCGATGCTAAGAGATATATGGGAAAGAGCAAGTGTGGAACCTCAGAGAGTGGCTATCATTAAGGTGAGAGCTCACCAAAGAGGTGGAGAGGAGGTTACTGTGGGCAACAACAAGGCAGATGAGCTGGCAAAGGAGGCAGCCCTGATAGGTGTCAAGTGGACACCCTATGATGCTGAAGGGAGACAGGCCTGGGAGGAACACAATTTTGAGGAGCAGGAGGTGAAAGCAGGTTCACATGAACTCCTGCCGGTGCTAAGGATGCCTAGCCCATGTTTAGCAGTTGAACAAAATAAGGATGAAGCATTGAGCTCAATCAAAAAGCAGCTTAAATTAAAAGCGGCAGATGCTCCCCAAAATTATGTATTGCAAGACGATCTACTGTTAAGAGAGACTTCAGAAGGAAGACGGTTTGTAGTACCCTCCCAGCATCAGAAGGATTTAGTCCGGGAAAATCACAGGTTAACAGGCCACATGGGTGTTCAGGGTACCTTGAAATTTGTGCAAGCTAGATACTGGTGGGAGGCAATGGGTAACACAGTGTCACAGGTAGTGCAGGAATGTTTGATCTGTGCACAAATGAACCCTAGGCCAAAGGGACAGAAACCAGTCTTAGCAAGGGTACCAGTAGCTGATGGACCCTGGGAAAACCCGCAGATTGACTTTGTTGGTCCACTACCAAGTGCCACTGGAGGATACAGATATCTGCTGGTAGTTGTGGATGTTTTTTCAAAGTGGGTGGAGGCTCTACCCCTGAGAAAGGACTCTGCCACTGCCACAGCTAGAGCTTTGTGGACCGATGTCTTTTCAAGATGGGGGTTCCCCAAAGTCCTGGAATCTGATAGGGGGACTCACTTTACCGGCAGGGTCATGAAAAATATTTGTGAGCTGCTGGGAGTAGAGCAGAGATTCCATGTACCATACCATCCACAATCGGCGGGGATGGTTGAGAGGATGAATCGAACGCTGAAAGAGAGACTTAAATGTACTTATGGTACTGCAATCAGGAAAGAACTGGCTGATTCATCTGCCTTCAATCCTGATGGCTGTATGAGGGTCTGCAGCAAGAGGTACATCATTAACCCCATATCAGTTGATGACGGGAAGAATGATGAACCTCAGCCATCCAGCAGACCCAATACTTAGCACCCCCATGAGAGAGAGTGCTGAAAGGGACACATTTCTGGTCCAGCTGCAAGAACAGGTACTGGGGTATTTGCAATTTGCTGCAAATAACATGGCACCTAAAGAGAAGGAGCAGCCTGAAAGGCCTCCTGTTAGCTTGAAGATTGGAGACAGGGTTATGGTAAAGAACTTTGTTTCCAAGTCTTCATGGGACGCAAACTGGACCGGACCGTTCACAGTCACTATGGCCCTTAGTGATCAGGTAGTCAAGGTAAAGCGGCTCATGGACAATAAGGGTGCAAAAGGCATGAAAAAGAGGGAGATAGAGAAATGGGTTCATGCTGATCAATGTAAAAGGTACTGCTGATAAGAATTGATTCCGCTCTTGTTCTTGTTTTTCCAGAGTCCTGGTGGAGCAAAGATTGGCAAAGTCTCTGGAGAATGGATAGAAGGATCATAATTATCGCGTTGGCGATCCATCTGAGCCATGTAACATCTCAAATTGATTCAGACGAACACTCAGGGGATGATGCGGAAAGTGAAAATCCTGAGGAAGATCATGCATCCACTTCTGATGTGTCATCGATGTTGGACTTGTTAGGGCAGAAGTGGGGGCAGGGGGGAGTTGAGAGAAGGAGAAAGGTATGGATAATATCAGAGTCCTAAGTTACCAGAGACATATCAATGGGGTCGCCATGCCGTTTTGCAATACAGTAGGTGCCGCCGATATTGTGTCAATCTCGCCGCTTCTAGCGGCGAGATTGACACCCTATGAGCTCCGTCGCGAGAGCCAGCGCCGAGCTGTCTCGTCATCGGGAAAGGAAAAATGTTCCTTTCACGATGAGCGACGCGCATTGCCGATAGACGGAGATCCGACGTGGATTCCCGCCAATACCAGGCACTGCGTTTGGTATGAATCCTGAGCGGGAACTCCACGCCAATTTTTAATGAAAAAAACGGCGTGGGTTCCCCCTCCAGGAGCATACCAGGCCCTTGGGTCTGGTCTGGATTTGAAGGGGAAACCCTACGCCGAAAAAACGGCGTGGGGGTCCCCCTCAAAATCCAAACCAGACCCTTATCCGAGCACGCAACCTGGCAGGCCGCAGGGGAAGAGGGGGGGACGAGAGAGCGCCCCCCCTCCCTCCTGAACCATACCAGGCCGCATGCCCTCAACATGGGGGGTTTGGTGCTCTGGGGCAGGGGAGCGACCTGCGGCCCCCCACCCCAAAGCACCTTGCCCCATGTTGATGAGGACAGGGCCTCTTCCCGACAACCCTGGCCGTTGGTTATCGGGGTCTGTGGGCGGGGGGGCTTATCGGAATCCGGGAGCCCCCTTTAATAAGGGGGCCCCCAGATCCCGGCCCCCCACCCTATGTGAATGAGTATGGGGTACATCGTACCCCTACCCATTCACCTGGTGGAAAAAATGTCAATAAAAATACAACACGGCTTTTTAAAGTATTTTATTGCACAGCTCTAGGGGTCTCTTCCGTCTTCGGGGGTCTCCGGTGTCATCGCCGCGCTCTCCGGTTCTTTCTTCCTTCTGCCGGGCCACCGCTATCTTCTTCCAGCTCTTTTGCTAGCGGGGCCCGGTCTTCTCCGTCGCCTTCTTCCCTCTTCTTCTCTCCGGTTCTTTCTTTCTTCCGCCGGGCCTCCGCTATCTTCTTGGACATGAAGAGAAAAAAAGTTTCCCGTGGGACTTTTTAGCAGCAAGAAATAATTGAAATCATTATTTAGTAAAAAAGTTTTATTTGATGAAAAGGCGCTTGGCCCTCGTAGATTAAAAATTAGTACATAAATTTATGAGCTCCGGTATTTACAAAGCCAAACATAGTGTATACAAAGACGGTTCAAGTCATGTACAAAGGTGGACAAGATGAATAATAAGATCATACGTCTTGAATGCATATGGTGAACAGAAGAGAGCCCCGATGCATTTCGACCCATTAAGGTCTTCCTCAAGGGGGTCTTATATTCTATGGAATGTCAAAAAACAATATATTAGGATTAAAGCATACTTTAAGCGTCTCCCATTGGTTACAGCAAGTCAAAAGGTTAATACAGAATATCTTTCATAGTAGTCAATATCAGTTAATGGAGAGACAGCCGAAAAAAGGGAATGCTATACATATATCTATTTCTAGAGAAATTTGCTTGTTTACCTTCCTTGCCACATAGTATGGCTGAACCGGAGATTTAAAAAGCTAGATTTCATATGGTCTCCCCAAGTCTCCCAAGAGAGGTCCATGCCACCAAAGCGTTCGCCTCCCGCTCCAAAGTGGGTCCGCCCCACAGGCAACTCTGCTCACAGGGGGTCACTCACTTAGGATGGGCGCTATCTTCTTGCAGCTCTTTTGCTAGTGGAGGCCCGGTCTTCCCCGTCGTCTCGTCCGGCTCTCCGTTGTCCTTCTGCCGGCCCCTCCACTATCTTCTTGCAGCTCTTTTGCTAGTGGAGGGGCCGGTCTTCCCATCGTCACCGTCTGCGTCTTCTTCCCTCTTCTCCTCCTCGATGTTGACTCGTCGCTTCCTCTCGCAGTAATGCTAAATCTTCGGTCCGCAGAGATTTATATAGGCTTCTCATGACGTCACAGTTAGTGTTGAGTGAACCCGAACTGTAAAGTTCGGGTCCGTACCGAACTTTAGCTTTTTCCCGAACCCGAACCCGGACTTTGCGCAAAAGTCCCGGTTCGGCAATCTAATTACGCAGTTAGAAATGATTCAGGGGCCAGCCAATCACCTTTTGATTAGCTGGTGTGCCCTTAGAAGCCATCATAGCCATGCCTACTAATGGCATGGCTGTGATTGGTCAGTGCAACATGTGACCCAGCTTCTATATAAGCTAGAGGCACACAGCACACACGTCACTCTGCTTCAGAATAGATAGGGAGAGGATCTTGTCTGCTGCTGCTGCTTTTAGGGAGAGATAGAAAAATACATGAGTTAGTCCTGATTCTGGAATCTGAGGGAAAAGATAGAGAGACGGTGTAGTGTAGGGCCAGGTTCCTGTTTTTTGCTTTTAGGGAGAGAGATATATTATATAGGAATAAGAGTCCAGATTCAGAGATATAACTCAGCGATCTGCATAGATTTACCTGTTTGTGTTGCAGTGCAGTCTTTTTACACTGCTATGAGCCCAGTGTCAGAGAAAATCTACCTTTTATCTGCAAGCTCAGTGCACCAGCACTGCATATATTACGTTGAGAGATACACCGTTTCCATACTGTGGGTGTATTCTGCTCTTGGAAAAAGATCCATTTAGGACAAAAAAAAAAGGCACTTTATTGTGCTCTTTTCCAAAAGACCCATTAAGGGCAAAAAAAATTCCATTTTATTTTGCTCGTGCAAAAAAAGACCCGTTTAGGGCAAAAAAATAAAATAAAAATTTGCACTTTAATGTACGCTTGCAAAAAGACCCATTTAGGGCCACAAAAAATATTTTGCAGTGTGTTATACATATGTGGAGGCGTATGAAATAAACCATTTCTATATATTTGTCTTCTACTGTGCTATACTAAAAAAACAAAAAAAAATTTGACTAGCATTTTCTGCAGTTCTGTAGCTGTGCGATTCAGCGGTTACGTACTGTGGGTGTGTTGTGGTATTCCAAAAAACGTCATTTAGGGCCACAAAAAATATTTTTCAGTGTGTTATACATATGTGGAGGTGTGTGAAATAAACAATTTATATATAGTTTTCTTCTACTGTGCTATACTAAAAAAACAATTTTTTTTTTGAATAGCATTTTCAGCAGTTCTGTAGCTGTGCGATTCAGCGGTTACGTACTGTGGGTGTGTTGTGGTCTTCCAAAAAACGCCATTTAGGGCCACAAAAAATATTTTGCAGTGTGTTATACATATGTGGAGGTGTGTGAAATAAACAATTTCTAAATAGTTTTCTTCTACTGTGCTATACTAAAAAAACAACATTTTTTTTGAATAGCATTTTCAGCAGTTCTGTAGCTGTGCGATTCAGCGGTTACGTACTGTGGGTGTGTTGTGGTCTTCCAAAAAACGCCATTTAGGGCCACAAAAAATATTTTGCAGTGTGTTATACATATGTGGAGGTGTGTGAAATAAACAATTTCTATATATTTGTCTTCTACTGTGCTATACTAAAAAAACAACATTTTTTTTTAATAGCATTTTCTGCAGTTCTGTAGCTGTGCGATTCAGCGGTTACGTACTGTGGGTGTGTTCTGCTCTTCCAAAAACACCCATTTAGGGCAAGATCCTAAATTTGGAAAATATGAGAAGAAGGTCAAAGGGACGTGGTGGCCCCGGTCGTGGTGCTGCTGGTGGAGCTCCTGTTGCAGGGAGAGGACGTGGTGGATCTGTGCCAGATACACGCATAAGTGAAACACCTTCCTGAGGTGCGAGTAGGCGACCGAGCCTGCGGCGGTATTTTGTCGTGCCTAATGAGGCTGTACGAATGTTTAGGCCAGGACAAGTACAGGCGATAGTAGATTGGGTTGCTGACAGTGCCTCGGGTTCCTTCACATTGTCTCCCACCCACTCTTCTGATGAAAGATCAGAGTTGGCACCTGAAACTCATGTCCATCAGTCTTTCACCTCACCCCCTTGCAAATCAGCCAAGCAGTCTGAGCCCCAAATCATGCAGCAGTCTCTTCTGCTTTTCGATGACTCTGTTAGCAGGGTTTCCCAGGGTTTCCCATCCACCTAGCCCTGCCCCAGAAGTGGAAGAGATTGAGTGCACCGATGCCCAACCACTTATGTTTCATGATGAGTACATGGGAGGACCATCGCAGCACGTCTCGGATGATGACGAAACACAGGTGCCAACTGCTGCTGCTTTCGCAATTGTGCAGACAGACAAGGAGGGCAGGGGTGAAGACTGGGTGGAAGATGATGTGGAGGATGATGAGGTCCTCGACCCCACATGGAATCAACGTTATGCAGGTGACCAGTGTAGTTTGGAGGAAGAGGCGGTGGTCGCACAGAGCCACCAGCACAGCAGAAGAGGGAGCAGGGTGCAAAAGCGGAGCGTCCGTCCCCTAGACAGTATGTCTGCTACTGCCCAACGCAGCAAGGGACCGAGCACATCAAAGCCAGGTCCAAGGAGTTCCCTAGCGTGGCAGTTCTTCACACAATGTGCTGATGACAAGACACGAGTGGTTTGCACGCTGTGCAATCAGAGCCTGAAGCGAGGCATAAACGTTCTCAACCTGAGCACAACCTGCATGACCAGGCATCTAAGTGCAAAGCACGAGCTGCAGTGGAGTAGACACCTCAAAAACCAAGAAAGGTCTCTGGCTCCTCCTGCTTCCTCTTCTGCTGCAGTCTCGGCCTCTTCATCCACCTCTGTAGTGACAGTGGCACCTGCCACCCCGCAAACAGAGGATCTGCCAGCAACACTACCACCTGGGTCACCAACCATCTCCACAATGTCCCATGGAAGCGTTCAGCTCTCTATCTCCCAAACATTGGAGCGGAAGAGGAAGTACCCCCCTAGCCACCCGCGATCCCTGGCCCTGAATGCCAGCATTTCAAAACTCCTGGCCTTTGAAATGCTGTCATTCCGTCTGGTGGAGACGCAGAGTTTTAAAAGCCTGATGGCATTGGCTGTCCCACAGTACGTCGGGCCCAGCCGCCACTACTTTTACACCACAGGGAAAGTCCCCGTGAAATCCATGTGAGTCAGAGGGGGCAGGGTCACCGGGTGGCAGCGGACCAAGAGGAGAACTGAAGAACTCAAGCGTCACACAGCGGGAACCTCTAATTCAAGCGGAGCGGGCGAAGAAAGAAGAAGGGGAACAAGAAGCCGGAGCAAGATGCGGACGAGAACACCGAAGGAAGAAGGAAGAAGGAAGAAGGAAGATGAAGTTGAAGATGAAGAGGAAGAAACCCGAATGGAGAAAAGAAGAAGATGGAAGAAGAAGCTGGAAGAAGAAGATGGAAGAAGATGGAAGAAAGAAGTAGACATTAATAAAGGAATTTTCAAAAACCGGCTATTGTCATTTTTAACATTTTTGACACTTTCTTTGTGAAATGGTAGGGGTACAATGTACCCCATTACCAATTCACATAGGGGGGCCAGGATCTGGGGGTCCCCTTTGTTAAAGGGGTCTTCCAGATTCCGATAAGCCCCCTGCCCGCAGACCCCCACAACCACCGGGCAAGGGTTGTGGGGATGAGTCCCTTGTCCCCATCAACATGGGGACATCCTCCCCATGTTGAGGGCATGTGGCCTGGTACGGTTCAGGAGGGAGGGGGCGCTCTCTCATCCCCCCCTCTTTGCCTGCGGCCTGCCAGCTTGCGTGCTCGGATAAAGGGTCTGGTCTGGATTTTTGGGGGGACTCCACACCATTTTTTTTTTATTTGGGGTGGAGTTCCCCTTAAAATCCATACCAGATCTGAAGGGCCTGGTATGGATATTTTGGGAAACCGCGCGCATTTTTTTTAAATTTGTGGCAGAGTTCCCCTTAATATCCATTCCAGACCTGAAGGGCCTGGTAATGGAATTTGGGGGGAACCCACGCTTTATTTTTTATTTTTTTATCAATGACTTTTCTATGAGTGTTTAGAACTGTCCCTGCACAAAGTGTCATTTCTGAAGGAAAAAAAGTCATTTAAAACCACTCGCAGCTATAATGAATTGTCGGCTCCCGGCAATACATAGAAAAGTCATTGATAAAAAATAAAATAAAAGCGTGGAGGTCCCCCCAAATTTAATTACCAGGCCCTTCAGGTCTGGAATGGATATTAAGGGAAACCCTGCCGCAAATTAAAAAAAAAATGTGTGCGGTTCCCCCAAATATCCATACCAGGCCCTTTAGATCTGGTATGGATATTAAGGGGAACTCCACCCCAATTTTTTTTTAAAAATGGCGTGGAGTATCCCCAAAAATACAGACCAGACCCTTTATCCGAGCACGCAACCTGGCAGGCCGCAGGAAAAGAGGGGGGGACAAGAGTGCGCCCCCCCCTCCTGAACCGTACCAGGCCAAATGCCCTCAACATGGGGAGGATGTCCCCACGTTGATGGGGACAAGGGCCTCATCCCCACGACCCTTGCCGGTGGTTGTGGGGGTCTGCGGGAAGGGGGCTTATTGGAATCTGGAAGACCCCTTTAACAAAGGGGACCCCCAGATCCCGGCCCCCCCATGTGAATTGGTAATGGGGTACAAATGTACCCCTACCATTCCACAAAGAAAGTGTAAAAAAAAAAAAAAATGACAATAGCCGGTTTTTGAAAATTCCTTTATTAATGTCTTCTCCTTTCTTCCATCTTTTTCCTTCTTCTTCTTCCATCTTCTTTTCTCCATTCGGGTTTCTTCCTCCATCTTGTTCTTCATCTTCATCTTCATCTTCCTTCTTTCTTTGGTGTTCTCGTCCGCATCTTGCTCCGGCTTCTTGTTCCCCATCTTCTTTATTCGGCCGCTCCGTTTGAATTGGAGGTTCCCGCTGTGTGACGCTTCAGTTCTTCAGTTCTCCTCTTGGTCCGCTGGCACCCGGTGACCCCGCCCCCCTCTGACACCACGGGAAAGTCCCCGTGAAATCCATGTGCGTCAGAGGGGGGCGGGGTCACCAGTTGCCAGCGGACTAAGAGGAGAACTGAAGAACTGAAGCGTCACACAGCGGGAACCTCCAATTCAAACAGAGCGGCCGAAGAAAGAAGATGGGGAAGAAGAAGCCGGAGCAAGATGTGGACGAGAACACCGAAGGAAGATGAAGATGAAGATGAAGATGAAGAGGAAGAAACCCGAATGGAGAAAAGAAGGAGATGGAAGAAGATGGAAGAAAGGAGAAGACATTAATAAAGGAATTTTCAAAAACCGGCTATTGTCATTTTTAAAATTTTTGACACTGTCTTTGTGAAATGGTAGGGGTACATTTGTACCCCATTACCACTTCACATAGGTGGGGGGCCGGGATCTGGGGGTCCCCTTTGTTAAGGCCTGGTACGGTTCAGGAGGGGGGGCGCTCTCTCGTCCCCCCTCTTTTCCTGCGGCCTGCCAGGTTGCGTGCTCGGATAAAGGGTCTGGTCTGAATTTTTGGGGGTACTCCACGCCATTTTTTTAAAATTTGGGGTGGAGTTCCCCTTAAAATTCATACCAGATCTGAAGGGCCTGGTATGGATATTTGGGGGAACCGCACGCATTTTTAAAAAAAAATTGCGGCAGAGTTCCCCTTAATATCCATTCCAGACCTGAAGGGCCTGGTAATTGAATTTGGGGGGACCCCCACACTTTTTTATTTTTTTATCAATGACTTTTCTATGTATTGCCGGGAGCCGACAATTCATTAATAGCCGCGAGTGAATTTTAAATGACTTTTTTTCCTTCAGAAATGACACTTTGTACAGGGACAGTTCTAAGCACGGGAAACAAGCGCTGCTTTACATGCATATTGCCGAACACCGGACCCAAACCCGAACATACAGTCAATTGTTCGGGTTCGGGTCCGGGACCCCAAAACCCAAAAGTTTGGTACGGACCCGAACTTTACAGTTCGGGTCCGCTCAACCCTAATGTGCACTTATTGTTGGCATATTGTACTGATCTATCTGTGACTGTAAAGTGGTCGTCTATGAACTGTGTCCAAATCAACACCTTCTCAAAGCAACCTGCAAAATCAACCTGCAAAATCATCTGAGGAAAAAATCTCCCACTCCCGCTCCCACCCCCCCAGGTACAGGTTGGCATACGATGGGGCACACTTAGTCCCCATCGCAACCCCCTGCACCTGGAGGTAGTGGGAGCGGTCGAAAACAAAAATGTCGTTAGCAAGGATTAAGAGCAACAGTTCTGTTACAAAGTTGTTGTAGGCCTTTGATTGGGGTCATAGTTCAGATAGGAAACCGTCAACAACTCGAACCCCCAACTTGCGGGGGATCGAGTTGTTAAAACTGAGTTCAACCACTCATCCCAAATTCTATGATATGTCTGGGGTGTTCCTCTATGCTCGTACATTAATTTCTCATATGAGAGTATATGATTTACCGCTTTGAGCCATTGTTCCTTAGAGGGGGGTATTTGTTGCATCCATCTAAGCACTATTTGCTTGCGCGCCATAAATAAAGCTTCCTGCAGACAGGTCTTAGTATATCCATTCCACCTCTGACTCTCAACCAGTCCTAACAGACATACTTCTGGGGTGAATGGAACACATCCTCCCAGCACTTCCGATAATATATCTAAGACCTGTCTCCAGTATCTACCAATGCCTGGGAAAGACCACATTACGTGCTCGAAATCAGCCTCAGGTAAGAGGCACTTTGCACATTCCGCGTTTACAGTTCGCCCCATCAAGCTTAGTTTATACGGTGTAAGGTAAACCTGGTGTATTATATAAAACTGTATCAACCTATTATTGCTTGCAGGTGAGACAGTAAAATGTGATTTACACGCTTCCCTCCATGTCTCATCTGTCATAGATGTACATATCGTTTGCCACTTCCTCTTCATCTGAAGCGGGGTATACCATATTTTAGCCTGCATCAGATATGTGTACAATTTGGATACTAGTCCCTTTGGCCCCTGAGTTCTCAATATTCCTATAAGGGGGAACTTAGATATATCTACACTTTTGCTACCAAACTGAGCACATAACGCATGTCTTAACTGTAGAAATCTATCAGCTTCTTCCTTGTTTTTCATATTCATTTTTTCTATTTCCCCTCTCCTTCACCTAGCCCCTTTTTATTTCCTACACTTTTAACTCATTTTTTATTCATCCCTTCACCTTCCTTGCACTCACCTTCCCTACACTTCTCACATTCTTTACATTCAACCTTTATACATCACTACACCTCACACCATTCACATTTATTCATTTTTCAGGTTCCCCATATGGAGCCACTTTTTCCACCCTTATGCAGGGTATCCACATACATTACTTGCCTGGGACGTGCCCTTGTGTGGCTGCTGCTGCCTTTCCAGACCTCTACAGTGCCTCGAGAGGGAGCCCAGAGTCGCATTATCGATTTTGGTTGGCACGCCAAGCTCGCACGTTGTGCAGATGTAAGTTCTCTGTAACTATTGAACCCCTCTTGCCTTCTCCCCCTAAAATGTCCTTATCCTCCTGACCATCTTTAATGCCCAGCTCAAATTATCTGGTATTTAGATCTATATATTTATTTTCTTTTTTAGATTTTAATGCCATGGTTTATGCTCCTGATGAGCGACTATAGGGTCGCGAAACGCGTAGAGCCACTACTACTTACCAACATTTCTTACCATGGACCCTTTCCTATTTTTTTGACTGCAATTATGTTTTTAATCGTCTGTTACTAGCATCATGCGATTTCTGTACTCATTATGTTAAATGTACATCAAGCTATGTGGTTTTATGTATTTGTTTTGTAAACGTCGGAACATTAATGGTTGAGAGGCTGTATGCCCAATGTATGCTATAAATGATTGTACAATGCAAAATAAATCCCACTTTTTCTACTCGCTTGACTATTTAATTTACTGCTGTGTGCTTCATATAAAGTCCCACCTCTCCCCCTCCCCCTTCCCTCCTCTATAATCAATATCTGATTAGGGATGGAGGCAGTGACCCCTTTGATCCCTGCCTCATTTAAAGTCCCAAAAAAACTCTTTCTTTTATATGTAGAAATCTATAAAAAAATGTATCTACTAAATTATATTGTGTTTTTAAATAATCAAATGAACATATATTCCCACTTTGGTATACCTGTTCCAGAGCTACTATTCCTTTTTTGCTTCCAGAATATACTATCTTGAAATGCATTTAATTCTTTAAACAATGGGTTATTCCACATAGATAGTTCAGCTGGAATATCCCTGAAGCTTGTTAATTTCCCACTCTTCCCACTTTCCCACTACCCATTCTCACCTCACTTTTATTTTTGGGTTACTTTTATCATGCAGATCATTCTTTTTGATTACATCTTTTCATTATTGATATATATTTTTACAGGGTTATTCATTTTTCGTTTGGTGTGCCCTCTCTTGGCTGGCCCGGCTTCCCTCTGTCCCCCCTCGTTTTTGCCTGCTCCGGGTGCCCCCCCTGCCTGTGCCCCCCCCTGCTTCCTCAACGGTGTGGGGTCGTAGGTTGCGACCTCTCGTAGGCCTGGCGGTGGTCCCTTCCTTGCTCCGCAGCCTGGTCCATGGTACCATCTGACCTTCTCCCTTTCCTGCCTGGATCCTTGGGAGAGTTTGCTCCTAGCGGCAGGGCCACTGGCTGACCACTAGTCCCGGCTCTTGACATCCACTTTGGTATGTATTTTACAACTGTCACCAATGATGACTGTATTTAACATGTCACAATCATGTACACACGTATACGTACATATGTACATCTGTGTATATGTGTTTTTTCTTTGTTGGTTGTTTTTTGTAAAAAAAATTAATTGACATGCATATATTTCATTATAGAACCTATGTTCGCAAATCTTTTTTCCCCCTGAAGAATACCGCCATTACTACAAAGGTCGAAACGCGTTGGGGTTTTGCGCCCATAGTAAATATTCACAATGTTGTATTAATTTCCATTGGCTGTTTTTATACACATGTATTAGCTTTATTGATGTTCTTCGGAGCTCATGTCCTGATTCCTATCAGACGTTTTTTTCTACCTTATATGATTTTTCATCTTAATAAAATTTATACTTTTTGATAAAATTTTATTTCATTAACATTCTTACTCATTGCTGCAACTCAAAGCCCCTAGGGGTACCTTTTCCTTTTTTCAAAAGTTCAATCAGGTGGGTGCAGCACTCTTATCCACAACTGGTATCGCTTTCCCTCTGCAAAATTTTTATGGGTAGTTAAACTCCCATTCCCCAGGCTTGATACCTGTTGATTCAGGACATGAGCTATAGATTTTGTATTTACCAAGCGATTTTTCTTGATTCATTTCTGTAACAGATTTATAATTTCAATATGAGTGTCTTCCAGGGTAATGAATGAATTAACCTCATGACCGGTTATGAAACTGATTACGAAAAGGGTGACCAAACTAATACTCAGTTACTTTCAATATTTCAGAAACTAGGTCGAATTCTACAAAAAAAATCCGCTCTCTTCTGGCATGTAAAAACGTTTGATCGTTATGTGAGGGAATCCATTAAGCCCTTCAGGTTACGTATACAAATTTTTCCCAATGTTGAACATATCAGCCAAGACTGTAAAAAAGAATGGAAGGAGAACCTAAAGACTTGCTCCAAAGAAATTGTGCTTATCCTGACAAGAGAGTACAACAAGCAAATTGACTCTCTTGACAGAGATATTAATAATTTGGAATTGGCGCTGATACCTTTCAAAGATCTTGCGCTCTATTCCAAACTACAAACCAATTTGAAAGATAATTTATTGATTTATAATAAGAATATCTTCCATAAAAAGGAAATCAAATTTTGCAGAGATCAAGTTACCTTCTCGGAGGGACGTGCTTATAAATGGCAGACCAACAATACACAAATGGCTAAAAAATCATATACAGCTAGAGACCCCAAGTTGAACTCTGACCCTTTAAGATCACAGGGTTCGACTCAGGGCCAATAGGAAAGAGACCCCTCTTAAAAAGGTAGAATCAGCCAAAAAAGAAGTCGGAACAATCGTGGTTCCCTCGAACAAGAAAATAAAAAATGCATTATGGATGTTGACTCTGACCATGTCAGTGAAAATTTGCACACTGACTCTAGTTCCTCATTACAAACTAATGTGGAACTAAACACCACTGTGGGAGAATCGGATTCACCCATTTCCAATAGCCCTTGCAATTTAGGCACGATCACTCAATGTTTAGGACCTCTAAAATCGTCTTTAACAAAGACTTTAAACCCCATACGGGGGGCCAGGGGCTCCCCCCGGACAATGAAGGCAGGGAAAGGTTTGGACCCATTTGTAGTTCGGATCCAACCAGATCCTCAAGTGTCATAAATTTATCATCACATTCACTAACTATATTTAAAAAAACAAACTCCTGTCACGAGGCTTAAGTTTCTGCCCAGAGGCAAATTTTGATATATTTGAAGTCATCACTGATACACAACTCTTTGTGCGCAAGTTGCTCCTGAAGTGTATGTATACACTGTATACAGGAATGACACTGAGATTGACAACACCGATTGGTCCACTTAGAGCATGAGGGAGTTCAAAGCTCTACGTGATCTTACTATTTTGTTCCAAGAGAACAATACGATCGATTTGATCGATCAAATAGATTTAGACAAAATCTTTGAGGATATCAACAAATCAACCCTCAATCCAATTTCATTATTTAGAAAACCTTCCACTAAGTTCCCCTCCCCGAACGTCAACCCAAATGTGGCCATCTTTCTCAAACAGACTATCAATGATATCTGTAAATTACCATTAAAGAAACTTTCCCCACAAAATCTAACTACAGATGAAAATCAGGCCCTTGAAGACCTCTGCAAAAATAAATCTATTGTTATTAAGGCCTCTGACAAAGGCAGGAATGTTGTCGTAATGGACAATTCCCACTATAGAGCTATGTGCCAAAACATTCTAGACAACCGTTCTTGGTACAGATCTATCCCAGCCACCTAACTCGATTGATTTAATAATGAATTTTACAAATTTGTTGACCAAGCTCATGCGACAAATGTCATTTCAAAAGATCTTTGGGAGTACATTAGAACTCGCCACTCAAGAGTGGCAACGTTCTATAGTCTCCCAAAGATCCATAAAAACCCATCTGACCCCACCGGACGCCCCATAGTCTCGGGCAACAGTGGTATCACAGAAAACCTTAGTCGAGTGATCGATGCCTACTTGCAACCTTTTCTTTCGACCCTACCATCCTTCATTAAGGACACAATTCATTTTCTGCAGAAAATTGATGAATTGTCCTACACAGATGAGTCCATTTTAGTGGCTATCGATATAGAAGCCCTATATAGTTTGATACCCAATACTAAAGGTTTGGCTGTCATTTCACGGATCCTCCAGCGGGACTCTCGCTATGATAAGGCATTGAATGAATTCATCTGTGGAGGATTGGAGTTCATTCTCTACCACAATTCCTTTTTGTTTGACGGCTCCCGCTACCTCCAGGTGCAGGGCGTAGCGATGGGGACATGTTGTGCCCCATTCTACGCCAATCTGTACCTGGGGGAGTGGGAGCAGTCCCTTCTCAGTGACGAGGACTTTGTCGATTACACTAGCCATATTGCAGTATGGCTAAGGTATATCAACGACGTCTTCGTTGTCTGGGATTGTTCAGAGGCATTACAGTTGGAGTTATTTTATTTGATCAATATTAATTCTCTTAACCTCAAATTCATGATGACACATAACAAAAGTACGCTCACCTTTCTTGATGTGCAGATCTTCACCACTCCCTCTGGAAATCTAGGTAGCACCCTGTTACGAAAAGCCACTGCTGGGAACACGGTGCTACATGGCACTAGTTTCCACCCCATGACATTAAAGGATTCAATCCCATATGGGCAGTATCTGCGCCTCCGCAGAAACTGCTTCAATGAAGATACTTTTAAGGAAGAAGTGGTAAAACTAAAAAACAGACTCCTCGAAAGGGGCTATAGTAGGTCCTGCTTAAGGAAGGCATATAACAAAATCTCTATAAAATCTCACAATGACCTTCTCTTTAACAACCAGTCTAAACAGACTTCACAAAGTAACATTACTAGGATCATTATGCGTTTTTCTAGGCAAGAAAAACAAATCCGAGAAATCATCAAACGACAGTGGTCCATTTTAACTGATGATCCAAAGACAAACAAATTTGTTACTGATTCTCCGTCCATTACTTTCAAAAGAACCATGTCATTGAAGGACAAACTAGTCCAGAGCGAATTTAAAGGGGTCTCCCTTAAAAAACATTGTCCGGCACGTGGTACTTTCCAGTGCGGCCATTGCTCTCACTGTCCTTTTATGCAAAAAGAGAAATCTTTCCTACTTCCGAACGGTGAGACGTTCAGACCTCTCCACCTTGCAAACTGTCAGACTCGTGGTATTGCATACCTTATGCTATGTGAATGCAACGCATTCTACATAGGTATGACCAAACAAGAATTTTGGCGTTGCATCGCCAAACATGTCTACAGCATGCAAATTGGCAATCGCTATCTATCCCTAGGCAGACACGTGGTCTTTAAACACAATTATAAGATGCCTAAATCTCATTCGTCGCCATCGATTGGGTACACATACTGATCAGATGCGGCGATTGGAATAAATCTCTTCTTCAATGCAAGCAGAAGTGGATCTTGCGGCTACAAGCTACCACTTTCCCAGGCCTGAATGAATCCATTTATTTTTCTCCTTTTCAAAAAGGGTTTGTATTGGGAAAAACACAATGACAAGGAACGTAGTGGAAGTGTTCCTATAAACACAGTGACCTTCTTTTTTTCCTACATTACCTTGCTATTTCCCGATATTTTTTCCCAAACTATGTTGTAAGGTCATTTTGATTAATTTGCTGAGTCTTTTGACAATCTCTATTGTTGCTCTTTGTCCTTTATAATTCAATTAGTAATTATGTATTAACTTGTTAATTATCTTGAGCTCTGTAACAACAAGAAAGGGGCAAACATCTGTATTTAACTAGATCTACTCAATGCATTTCCAAAGATGTCAGTCTAATTGATTCATATTTGTATATGTTTTATTTTTATTCCCCTAGATGTCTGTCAGTTCCTGGACGTGTGGGTCTTCTCTGTGGCCATGCTGCCGGTCTCCTGAGCAACCTGGTTCAACACATGGCAGTGGTGATTGTGGGGCGATTCCACCCCCATGCCTCACGGCAGGCAGGGGGGGTTCTTTCCGAGCTCTGTCTTGATTCTTGCCCTTGCTCTCCAGTGGCCATATCCCTTTTGGCCGCCAGGGGGAGTGTCCAGTCTGCCGGCGGCGTCCCACGATCATTGTAGAAAAAGATTGCTCTACCGTGCATGCGCGTGCAGCGTGTGCAGCGCGTTGTGACATCACGCCGTCTATGATCTAGGATCTCGGTCCTTCCGGGGAGGCCGCACGGTGGCCGCCAGCATGGCGGCCCATGGCGTCCCCGCACGGTGTGTGTGTGTGGGGGGTGTGGTGGTTGTGGCGTGGACGATCCCTGTTGGGGGGTGGTGGGGGGTGGAGTTGAGGGTACAGCTGGCCTAAAATAGTAAGTAATCACCTGACCCCCTATATGGCTTTCCAATGTGGACCCACTTCCCTGTCCTATACCTAATATGTCCATATTTTTCTATATTCTCGCATACAGATCCCTGTGATTGCAGGTATTCTGAATTGCATCTTCACTTAATGGGAATCCTCTTTCTAATCCCCACATACCATCAATATTACCCTGTTGAGCGATTTACGCCATCTGATTTGATAGTCCAGGTAACCCTTTCTTTCATTTCTTTTTCCCCCTCTTCAACATCCTACCCTTTTTTTATCACTGCAATACACTAATTTTTCATCCTCCTCACCTACATTCTTCTCTTTACTTCTCCCTTATCCTGTGATTCATTCCTATCTTCACCAACACATTACTTTAACGTTTTCACACTTTCCAGTGCACACCTGATTTGTTAACCACACATATCCATGCATACATTCCCTTTATTCCAACACTTATTACAGACATATTCCTTGTCACCCCCTTTTTACACATTTTCATGATTTTTCATTTATGTTTCAAGTTTTGCAGCCTTTTTTCTTTATTCATACTGCACCACATCTCCTTTCCCATATAGGTTTCAGCTTGCTCACTGGCACAAGTTAATTTACTCATCTCCCTTTTATATCGCTGCAATCTCCCACTCTTCCCACTTTCCCACTACCCATTCTCACCTCACTTTTATGTTTGGGTTACTTTTATTATGCAGATCATTCTTTTTGATTACATATTTTCATTATTGATATATATTTTTTACAGGGTTATTCATTTTTCGTTTGGTGTGCCCTCTCTTGACTGGCCCGGGTTCCCTCCACCCCCCCTCCCTGCCTGCGCCCCCCTGATTCCTCAACGGTGCGTAGGTTGCGACCTCTCGTAGGCCTGGGGGATGGTCCCTTCCTTGCTCCGCAGCCTGGTCCATGGTACCAACTGACCTTCTCCATTTCCTGCCTGGATCCTTGGGGGAGTTTGCTCCTGGCAGCAGGGCCACTGGCTGACCACTAGTCCCGGCTCTTGACATCCACTTTGGTATGTATTTTACAACTGTCACCAATGATGACTGTATTTAACATGTTACAATCATGTACACGCGTATACGTACATATGTATATCGGTGTATATGTGTTTTTTCTTTGTTGGTTGTTTTTTGTAAAAAAAAATTATTGACATGCATATATTTCATTATAGAACCTATGTTCGCAAATCTTTTTTCCCCCTGAAGAAGACTGCCATTACTACAAAGGTCGAAACGCGTTGGGGTTTTGCGCCCATAGTAAATATTCACAATGTTGTATTAATTTCCATTGGCTGTTTTTATACACATGTATTAGCTTTATTGATGTTCTTCGGAGCTCATGTCCTGATTCCTATCAGACGTTTTTTTCTACCTTATATGATTTTTCATCTTAATAAAATTTATACTTTTTGATAAAATTTAATTTCATTATGATTCTTACTCATTGCTGCAACTCAAAGCCCCTAGGGGCACCTTTTCCTTTTTTCAAAAGTTCAATCAGGTGTGTGCAGCACTCTTATCCACAACTGGTATTGCTTTCCCTCTGCAAGAAAAGTTTGTTAATTTTTTAACCTCTCGCCATACTGACTGTACCAATAAAAGCATTAGACTTGTGCACGACGGAAAAATTTGTTTCGTTTCGGTTCGTTTCTTGTGCACAACGGAAACATTTGTTTAGTTTTGGTTAGTTTCTTTTCGGTCCTGTTGATTCGTAATCGTTCGTAATTTTGCTAGACGCAATTTTTCGTGTTCGGACTAATTCGTATTTTCGCAAGCGACATTTTTCGTTGAATCGGAATGATTCGTATTAATGTAAGCCTTATTTTTAGTTGATTTATAATTCGTACTTTCGGTAGAGTACATTGTTTTTCGTTGATTCTGGACACATATATAGTGCCGTGGACGTGTTGTACGTCACCGCGCTTTGCTCGAGCATTTTTTTTCACGATAGTGTGTAGGCAAGGCAGGCTTGAGAAGAATCACGTCGAGAAAAACGCAATTTTTTTCAATGGCATTAAAAGCGGTCGTGTGTACACGGCATTATTGTGCTTCTAATGGATTTGTACATTCGTAACTTTTTTCATAACGAATTATGCCGAAGACATTCGGGCATTCGCTATTTGCGATATAATTTATTTCGGATTCGGTTTTATTCGTAATTGCTTTGTTCGGAAATTCAAATGCTTCCGAACGTCCGAAAGTTGCGAAACAAATTGCACAAGCCTAAAAAGCATAGGAATATTGACCTTTGGTAGATGTGCACGCCTTATCTCTAATGCTGTCAATAGGTTCTCGGCCTGTAAAATATTTAACAGGTACTTCTCTACTCCCAGGTTTTGTTCCTGTATAAGCCAGTTACGCAAGTGTCTCACTTGTCCTGCCTAGTAATACAAGTACACATCTGGCAATGCCATCCCTGCTTCCAGTTTTGGTCGCTGTAGTGTTGTGAGCTTTACTTTACAATTTAGTAAATTGTGAATTCAAATTTTTAAAGAACTGTTTAGGTACTATCACTGGGGAGTGTGAAAAAATATATAAACATTTTGGTAGTAGAATCATCTTAATTAAATGTATTCTTCCCACCACAGACAGGGGTAATTTACTCCAAATCCTTAACTTGGTTTTAATATACTCCATCAGTGGGTAAACAATAGCCACCAAGGTGGCCGAAGGTTGTATTGTTATATAGATCCCTAAATACATAAAATAGTCCACTATTTTAAGTGGGGTGTCCGCCATCTCCTCCCCCTCAATCCCTCTATGCAATGGCATAAGGAATGACTTCTGCCAATTAAAGTGGTTGTTATCCCACTTAGACAACATGCACCTACAGGTAAGCCTAGATTAAGGCTTACCTGTAGGTGCAAGAAATATCTCCTTAACCTACATGGTTAAGGAGTTATTTACTATAAAGCGATGCGCCGATGACGTCACGCGCATGCACACTAGCGGGCCGGCTTCATTGCCGGTTTTCTGAATGGGCTCTTGCCGGCCCAAGCACGCATTCGTGTGACGTCATCGCCGCTCCGGCCAATCACAGCACCGGAGAGGCGATACACTGACATCCGCGACAGGACATCGAGGCAAGATGCCGGCGGCGGTGGAGGTGACCGAGGACCGCTGAGGGGGCTTCGATCTCAGGTAAGTCATTCATAATGAGCTAGTATGCTATGCATACTAGCTCATTATGCCTTTCTTTTGCAGGGTTTAAAAAAAATAAAAATAAAATGCCTTTACTTCCTCTTTAATCTTGAGTCCTGAGAACTGACCAAAAGTATCTATTATACTCATAGCCTTCCCCAGGGTATTCTGTGTATCCCGCATATACAATATAATATCATCTGCCTACAGTCCAATCTGTTCTATGCTATCTCCCATTTCTATCCCCTGATGTCCTTCAGACTGACAAAATCGTAGGGCCAATGCCTCAATAGTAATGGCGAATAAGATGGGAGATAATGGACACCCCTGCCTCATACCTCTAAATAAATTAATTGACGGGGTCAGTATTCCATTAATCAATAACTTGGATTGCGGATTTACATATAGTATTTTTCCCACTGTTTAAATCCATTTCCGAACCCAAACTTCCCCAGTGTTGCCTGTAAAAATCTCCACTCTACAGAGTCAAATGCCTTGGCTATATCAAGAGATGCCAAGGCCCCTGTCTCTGAAATATACTCCTTCATCTGTGCTACCAGTTACATTCTGCGGATGTTTATCGATGTTGATTTACCAGGTATAAAACCTGTCTGATATGTGTGTGTGTGCATGTATGCATGTGTGTGTGTGCCTATGTATGTGTGTGTGTGTTTGTGCATGTATGCATGTGTGTGTTTGTGCATGTATGCATGTGTGTGTGTGCATATGTATGTATGTGTGTGTGTGTGTGTGTGTACATGTATGCATGTGTGTGTGCATATGTATGTATGTGAGTGTGCATGTATGTGCATGTGTTTTCAGTGGCGGTGCGTCCATAAGGGCACACGGGCACCGCCCCCTCTCTCCAGCCACCCCCTCTATGACCAATGGATAGATTCAAGCATTGGATGAATCTATCCATGGCCACCGCTGCCGGCCCCTATTCAGGTGTCCAGCCCCTTTTCGGGCGCCGGGCACCTGAATTACAGCGGCGGGGGGTGTTTTTGAAGCACCTGATTAGAGCCATAGGCTCTAATAGGCTTTAAAATAGGTGAACTGCGAGCGCCATGCTTGGCACTCACAGTCCACCAAGGTGTGTTAGAAAAGCGAATTAATATTCACTTTCCTAACACTGAACCGCCTCTCCACCAATCAGGTGCGCGTGTCTGTTTCCGTCACCTGATTGCCTGAAACAATAGGCTATTGAATGCCTATCAGGAGGAGAGGACAGGAGATGAGGACGGCAGGAGACGCATGGAGAACCCAGGGGGGGATTCACAGTGGAGGCATTTGATGGCACAGTTGCAGCATTTGATGGCACACTGGCGGCATTTAATGGGCACACTGGCGGCATTTGATGGCACAGTGGCGGCATTTGATGGCACAGTGGTGGCATTTGATGGCACAGTGGCAGACTTCAATGGGCACAGTGGCAGCTTTTGATGGCACAGTGGCGGCATTTGATGGGCACAGTGGCAGCGTTTTATGGCACAGTGGCAGCATTTGATAGGCACAATGGCAGTGTTTGATGGCACAGTGGATGCAATTGATGTTTTTTTTTCAGAATTTTTCAGTTTGCTTGCGCCCCCCTAAAAATTTTGAGCAACAGCCGCCACTGGTTTACTGTATATGTGTGTGCATATGTGCATTTATATATATATATATATATGTGTGTGTGTATGTATATATACAGTATATGTGTGTGTTTACATGTATGTATGCACATTTTATGTATGCACTTTTGATCCTGACCCCCTATATGTGTACAATTAGAAGTTATTTTTTTATTTATTTTTTGCTTGTTCATAGCACCAGCAAAAAAATGCTGTTCCTCCGAAAATGAGATCGCTTTTCAGAGGCATTTGACAGCCGGTAAAGAGGCAATACGTTGCCTACTGACCGCCTGTTTTAACCCCTTAAATGCATCATCACTATGCTGCAACTGCATGCAATGCACACAGTTGCAGAGCGGTTGCAGTGTAGCCCCATTCCGCTAGGGGTATACTCCAAGGGTGCCCTGACTGGAAAAAGATTGAGAAACACCGACATAGAGGAACCGATCTCTCCATTTTCCTCCTGCAGCCGCTGAATGCCTGCGGGAGGGAGAGGGAGAGGAGGAGAAGCCGGGGGAAATAGAGAAATCAGTTCCGTTATATGCAGCCACCCACTTGCGACCGTGCCTGTTCCGCCACTGGGCTCGGAAAAAAGAGCCCTGTCTGGGGGTCAGGAGGGGCCTTCATAGTTTCTTGCATCGGGACCCTGAAGGTTCTAGTTACGCCACTGCAATCCTGTATAGCTGAAGATCAGGGAAATTAAGACCCAAAGCAAATGAGAATTTACCAACAATATTCTCAATCTATTATTTCAGCATATAAACTTTACAAGGGCTCAATTTAATCTAATTACATCTAAATATTTAAGTAAACATGGGAGCATCTCTCACAGTCTTGGAAGACGAATCATTTTAAGAAGGTAGGCTTTACTCATCAGAGAAAGTAGCAAATCTTTCCATGAGTTTAGTTCCTAAAAGATTTTTGAGATTATGAGAGGAAAATTCAGATTATATTCAATGCATTTCTACAGAATTTTATGCCCAAGTAAATGAGTAAATCTGATGCTCTTTTCAGACCTATAAATCTCAGCAATCTCAGGGGGTTACATTTACATCAGCAATAAACCTCGAAAAGGAAACAAACTCTTTTGTCACATAATGCAATCTAGGTGGTCCTTAGGATTAGAGAAAAATAATAAAATATTGCTGCGCTATGAAGGGGTTTACTAAGGGTTTGATAGCCAAGTTAAACAATAATGGGGATAGGGGGCACCCTTGGTCAGGGCTTGACAAATTTTCTTGGAATCTAGGAGCCAGCTAAAAAAGTTTGGAGCCAGGAACGCGCCCTGTCGCGCCGAGCTCGCGTGCAGAAGCGAACGCATATACGTGAGTAGTGCCCGCATATGAAAGCGGTGTTCAAACCACACATGGGAGGTATCGCCGCGATTGGTAGAGCGAGAGCAATAATTCTAGCCCTAGACCTCCTCTGTAACTCAAAACATGCAACCTGTACAATGTTTTAAACGTCGCCTATGGAGATTTTAAAGGGTAAAAGTTTGTCGCCATTCCACGAGCGGACGCAATTTTGAAGCGTGACATGTTGGGTATCAATTGACTTGGCGTAACATTATCTTTCACAATATAAAATAAATTGGGCTAACTTCACTGTTGTCTTATTTTTTAATTAAAAAAAGTGTATTTTTTTTCAAAAAAGTGCGCTTGTAAGACCGCTGCGCAAATACGGTGTGACAGAAAGTATTGCAACGACCGCCATTTTATTCTCTAGGGTGTTAGAACAAAAAATATATATAATGTTTGGGGGTTCTAACTTCTAAGTAAAGGGTAGGAGATGGAAACAGGCAGGGAAGCTCAATTAGCATTGCTGGTTGTCTTGTCATACCAACGGCCACCACAAGAGGGCGCCAGATTCCAGAAGGAACCATAGGACTGTAGAAGGGCGCAAAGCCGAAGTCTCAATTACCGGGCAGCGCGGCCCGACGCGATCGTGAGGGGGGTGCGCACGGAAACAGGGTACCCCAACTGTGCCGCCCCAGGCGCCAGGTCGCCAATTCTAGTCGCAAAGAGAGTTCCCCCTCTCAATGTACCTAAGTAAACGGGGAATACATAGACTTAATGAGATAAATAAAGTCTCCCTTAAAGCTAATGTAGTACTACCCCTGTAGGAGCTGCTGGTTTAGATTTGGGCCTTGCACGTTACCTCACCGTTCGTTGTCTAGGGGATGAGAGTCTATAGAAAGTTAAATGTCCACACAAGTTATAAATCCTTTTCGTTGAGTTTTATTTCACACAAACTTGCATAGGTAGAGGGATGGAGGGTTAGGGGAAGGTTCAGGCACACAATGCAGATCACTGGGGAAACTTCTCAGTTTCAAAAGTCACACTCACCACTCTCCTTCAAGTAGGTATTGCTCACCCGGATAGGCCCCTCTCACTTGGCCTAGCAGCCGGGGTGATGCATGAACAAAATGAAGAAATAACCGTCTCTGGCACAGACTTTAGGATGATATAGATGAACTGTTATAATCCTATGCCACAGGATTTTTAGTACCCGGATATCCAGCCTTACAGTTTCAGAACCTTTAAGCCGACCAGGCACACTGTAAGGTGACATAAGTTACGGTGCATCCTCCAATAAGGTCACCAGGCCTTCCCCAAGATACCAGCCTTCTGCTTGGTCCTCTCCAGGACAGGTTTCCTCCATTGAGTGGCTTCCTCCCGCAGGACAGACAGCACAGGGTCACCTTCTTAGTGCAGGCCCCAGTCAGGACAACTGGGCCTACCTGGCAGAGATGCAGCCTCAGGCCAACATGGCTCCGTGGCTGAAATTTTACTAACACATACCTCGAGCCATGAGGGCCACGAGGCGAAGAGGGCCCCGAAAAATGGCGTCTGCCCCTTAAGTACCCTTCCCCAGCATGCCCAGTGGGGAAACCACTCCCACTGGGCTGTTCCCGGGGGAAAGCACCCAATACACTTTGGCCTGCTTGTGTTCCAACATTGGCCTGGGGTGGTAATGCCACCTACAGGAAAACAGTGGGAAGTCCTTCCAAACACAGCCACAGCCGAAACAGAAGCTGATTTAGCCTTAATCATTACAAAGTCTGAGCTAACTACCAGCTCAGACACCCACTAAATTTAACATAGCGCCTGATCATCAGGAGCAAGGCTCTACACTAAAATGGGAAGAAATCTGTAGCAGCCACTTCCAACAAATGCTGTCAAAAGCTTTCTCCACATTGAAAGCCACTATGACTCCTGGCTTTAAATTAGTGACTGTCGGGGCGTGGCCAAGATGGCGCTGTGAGCCGCTGCTTTCACTGAGAGATCTGCTGCATCCTGCTTAATTACCCAGATCCTGGGCTGACAGAGGCCGACTCATCCACCCTTGTTGACCGGGTGAGTGGGACGCAACAGAGCGGGGAGCGAGGCAGTCCTCCCGGCGGCTGCTAGCCCCTCTCCAGATGAGTTCCGGCTTCCTCGTGTGGCTAGGCCGCAGCCGCGGTCTTTCCTGGCAGCCATCGGAGCTCCGGAGTGGAGCGGAGGTACGCTGCGGCCCCCTGCACATGAGATAGGTGCGCTGGTGCGGGCTGTGGGTGGCGGAGACAGTGGATGACACACCGGCTGCTGCTGGCTCTATCCATCCTGCATCCCGGCCCACTCGAACTGCTAGGCAGCGGCCGGGGCCTTTCCTGGCGGGCCCCGGAGCTCCGGGCTGGGCCCCTCCCCCCTCCTTTTTCTCCTGTGAATATCCTGGGGGAAACACAGTGGACCCCTTCAAGCTGCCAGCAGAACATACGGGACACTGTGCGCACCCTGAATGAGGCGCCGGAGCTCAGGCACAAGGTTTAGCAAAGGGGGCAAAAAACGAACTTTTCCACCACTACTGGACCCCCCTCCAGCGCCCACTGATCTCCCGGTGCGGATCCGTACCACCCAGAGCTCCCACAAAACCTCACAGATAGGTCCCATGGACCCAGCGGAGTCCCGACCGCCCTGGCTGGCGGAAGTCATGGCAGCCATTGCCACATGCCAGTCCACGTTGACCACAAAAATAGAGGCCATCCAGATGGATGTAGGCCTTATCCGCCAGGACATGGACAAGCTTAGGACCAGGGTGGCGGAGACCGAGCAGAGAGTTAGCAGCACTGAAGATGTGGTCGCAGAGCAGGGCGCAGCACTCCGCACTCTCCAAACCAAAGTAAAAGCCCTTGAATATAGAGCCGAAGATGCCAAAAACAGAAACCGGCGCAACAACCTCCGCATTGTCGGTCTACCCGAGGGAGTAGAGGGGAATGACCCTATAGGCTTCATAGAAGGTATGTTGCGTACCCTCCTCCCTGAGGCTCGCATGTCACCCCCCAATATGTGGTGGAAAGGGCGCACCGCATTCCACCTAAGCCAGGGCCTCCTGGAACTCCGCCGCGAACCTTCATTCTCCGCCTGCTCAACTTCCGGGATAGAGACGAAGTTCTCCGTGCCTCCAGGCTTGTGGGCGACCTAAGATTCCAGAATGTCAAGCTGATGATTTTTTCCGACTACTCAGTGGAAACACAGAAGCTCAGGAAATCGTTCGACCAGATCAAGGCGAATCTGAGGGCGCGCAACATCCGCTACAATATCCTTTTCCCAGCCCGTCTGAGAGTACAGGACAGGGAGTCGACTCGCTTCTTCACTAATCCCAGGGAGGTGTCTGTCTGGTTGGAGTCGCTGCCGCTGGCCCGCTGATCGGACGCATGGTATATACTATTTGATACCCCCCTTGTTTTGAGTTTGCCTGTATCAGTGTAGTCTGCCGACTGGCCCCCTGGACAGAGCTCCCACACCTGTTGTTGCACCTGTTGTGCCCGGCTAGTCTCGTTGGTGTGTGCTGCTCTGATAATGGCGGTTAGCCCCCGCTGATGTGGGAACCCAAGTTAGCACCCCTGACGTGGTCAGGAGAACACTGTGGTCGGCTGCTTTTCCCTTTTGGTTGTTTTTACCCCCCTTGTGGCACTAGGGATCATACCATGTATACTCCCTCACCACTGGATCGACTTTACTGCTGGGATGCGTTTCTGTTTGCTTTTATCCTCTTGAACCCCTGTCCCTTACAGCTTGTTGCATTGCCAGCGGACGTCTCGCACTTAGAGAGTCACTCAGACTGTTGCTCGGCCCCCCTAGAATATATCCGGGGGGCTGAGTTTGCCTCTTGCACGGAACCCCATTTGCAGCCGGCGAACTGATACTGTTTGGGATGGATACCCTCCTCAGTTTTAAGGGGTTGGGTGGGGTGGGGGGCGGGGATTGTTGCCCTACTGGGGCCATTTTTCTGTTTTGTTCTTTTCTTTTTGTTGTTTTTGTTTCCATTATGTTTTTGCATTACATTCAAAACGTTGATACTTCAGCATTGCTGTGTTTCCAGATGTGTACATCCTGGGTCTGGGAGTCAGGTCCAGGAGCCATGTGGCGTTATCCTATCCCCCCTATTAATCTGATAGTCCATGTCAGCAGTTAATATCCTGTCATGGAACACCAAGGGGTTGAATTTCCAGACCAAACGCTCCCTGGTGTTCCAATTTATTTAGTCTTATAACATGCATATTTGTGTCCTACAAGAAACACACCTCATGGGGAGTAGAGTTCTTTCCCTTAAAAAGCCATGGGTGGGCCACCACTATCATTCTACCTATTCTAGCTTTTCTAGTGGGGTCAGTATACTAGTGCTAAAATCCCTCCCGTTTCGGCTCCTGGACCTGGTTCTTGACCCTGATGGTAGATACGTTATAATTCTTGCCGTGATTCACTCCCTGACCTAAACCATAGTGGGTCTATATCTTCCCCCGCCGGCCTCCCTGCTGCTGTTGAATCAAATAACGATAAAGGTGGCCGAGTTCACCTCCGATAATACTGTGTTTTTAGGGGATTTTAACTTGGTTCCTGATCCGGATATGGATCGCCTGACGCCTGGAGGTCGACACTTCTCTGGGTTGGCTGACTGGGCTGATACCTATGGGTTGACGGATGTGTGGGGGTGGAAACACCCCCGGGACCTGGCTTACACCTGCCACTCGGCCTCCCACAGGACGTTCTCCCGCATCGATCTGGTATATGCGGGTGGACCGGTCCTGCAGAGGGTTACGGACATACGGATCTTGCCCAGGGGGATCTCGGACCATGCACCATTGCTTTTGGCACTGGATCTCTCTAGGGGCCATGCTGTTCACCTATGGAGACTGTATAGATTTTGGATCTCGGACACCTCTGTGGATGACCAGTTCCAAACTGAACTGACCGGTTACTGGGCTGACAATGAGGGCACGGCGGAGGCCGGGACTGTATGGGATGCCTTTAAGGCCTCCACGAGAGGACACTACCAGACCATTATTGCCAGAGTCCGTAGGGACCGCAGCGCAGACTTAGTGAGGGCTGAAAAGGAGGTTGCCAGTGCAGAAGAGACCTTTATTAGGACCCGCGACCCCCAACACTATGCCCACCTGCAGCTCTTGACTGGGGAAGTCCTTAATATCCGTACCTCACTTACCCAAAAAAAGTTACTTGCTCAGTCCCATAGGATTTTTGAACAGGGGGAGAGGTCAGGTAAGATGCTGGCTTGGCTTTCCAGGGAACAGACGGGAGGGGTCAGTGTTTCCCATATCACAGGCCCCACGGGGGAGCTGGTAAGCTCTCCCAGGGGTATTAATCAATGTTTTGCCGACTTCTATCGTGCACTTTATAGCTCAAGGGTGGATTATAGTGATGAGGACCTAGTGAAGTATTTGGGAGACATTGATATTCCAGTCCTTACGGCGACCTACCGAGAGCGGCTCGATGCCCCTATCATGGTAAAGGAGATCCAGTGGGCCCTTAAGTCTATGCAATCTGGCAAGACACCCAGGCCTGATGGAATTCCTGTGGAGTTCTACAAACATTATGCAGCTGAACTAGTGGCCAGACTCCATTCCCTATTTGCGGTGTCCGCGCAGCAGGGAAAGCTCCCTGTTTCCATGGGTGAAGCGGTCATAGTGGTGATCCCCAAGCCGGGGAAGGACCCTTCCCTGTGTTCCTCGTATCGCCCTATCTCGTTGTTGAATGTTGATGCGAAGATTCTGGCCAAGATCTTAGCAACCAGACTGAATTCTGTCATTACTGCCCTGGTACATTCGGATCAAACAGGCTTTATGCCGGGTAGGGGAACGGATATCAACATCAGACGCCTCCTCACCCACATTGATAGGGCTGGGGAGGGGTCGATGGGAGTGGTGGCCTCACTTGACGCAGAGAAGGCTTTCGACTCTGTGGAGTGGGGCTACCTCTGGGTGGTGCTCGATAGTTTCGGGTTTGGGCCCGGATTCCTGAAATGGGTGCGCATGTTATATAGTTCCCCATCTGCTAGAATTTGCACAAATGGCTGACTATCGGAGGTGTTCGCCTTGGGTCGCGGCATGAGACAGGGGTGCCCCCTCTCCCCAGGTTTGTTTGCCCTTGCTATGGAACCCCTGGCCATCCTGTTGAGAGCTGAGACAAGGATCCGGGGATTGCAAATAGGCCCGATTGAAGAAAAGCTTTCTCTGTATGCGGATGATGCCCTGCTATATCTGGCAGATGCTTCATCAACCTTGCATGTGGCTTTAGATCTGATTGACCACTTTGGGGGCTACTCCGGTATTCGCATCAATTGGGACAAATCGGTCTTGTTTCCCCTATGTCTCTCGACCCCGCGTCCCACAACACAAACGCAGCTCAAATGGGTAGATGAGTTTACGTACCTGGGCATCAAGGTTAGCAGCAATAACGGCGACTATGTTGGCAAAAACATACAACCACTCAAGACCCAACTGGTGGGCAAGTGCGCAGCGTGGCGGTCCCTCCCTCTGACGCCGGCTTGTACAGTCAATCTTTTGAAAATGATCTTTCTCCCGAAGTTCCTGTACTTCTAGCGCAATACCCCCTCATATATCCCTAGGTCATTCTTCCGAAGGTTGGACAGTTTGAAGATTTTGTGTTTGTCTTTGTCCGGAGGAGGACTGGCGCTCCCGAATTTCTTGCTTTATTACTGGGCGGCAGTCCTGGTTATGGGGAGGTGGTGGTTCTCCCAGCCTAGACAAAATCTGGCGGTCACACTTGAGGCGGCTATTTTGGGCTCTTATGCGGCCTTGAGCAACCTACCGTTTTGTGGCCTCAGAGCCAGCCCCTGTATGACGACCCTCATGCGGACCACAGTTAAGGTCTGGCAGGAGGCTCGACTAATGTACAGGAGACCTAAGTTGGTATCCCCACATATGCCCTTGTGGGCTAACCCTATGTTGCCTCACATGAATAGTATCCCAGATCCATCTCTATGGGCAAATAAGGGAATCTTTACTCATATAGTAAAAGCGGGAACACTTATGCCCTTCCAGGAACTCAGGCAGGCGTATCTCCTGCCGGTCTCTTTTCAATTTAGGTACTGGCAGCTGAAACATGCCTTTGAGGCCCAATTCCCTGACCCTATAACTCTGGAGTCAGACTCTATTGAGCGTCTCCTATCCTCCGCTCTTATGGACCGTCCCCTCTCATCCCTGTACTTATACCTCACGGTACAGTATGATACCAAGCTTACTAAACCTTGGGATGAATGGAGGGCTGATATTCCATCTCTGGATGAGGAGGAGTGGAGGGATTGCCTTTCATCTTGAATCCCTGGTATGATAGCCGCAAAGGATAGGTTTATACAATTTAAATTTCTCCACAGAGCCTACTACACCCCGCAGAGGTTAGCACGTATTTACCCGCAGCGAGATCCCAATTGTCAGAGATGTAGGCAGGAGATGGGTACGTTTTGGCACATGGTCTGGTCGTGTCCGAAACTCCAGGCCTATTGGGAGGATGTGGCTTCCAGACTGACTGACGTGACTGGCTTGAACGTACCGACAGACCCCAAGATCCTGTTGCTGAATCATATGGAAGACGTGGATGGGGATAGGTATTGTAAACTCTGCCTGACTTTCTCACTATTTTATGCTAGGCGGGAAATCCTGCTCAAGTGGAAATCTGAGGACCCCCCCACATGTGCCGCCTGGCAACGCTCAATCGCCTAGGTACTGCCCCTATATAAGTTGACTTATGAGAGTAGACAGTGCCCCGCAAAGTTCAACAAAATTTGGCCTTCATGGCAGACTACTCGCTCCGACTTGGAACCCCCCCTTGGGTGTGACTGACTGGGCTGTCTGTTTGTTGGGTGTGGTTTCTCTCCCCCCCCCCACCCTCCCTTCTTGGTCCTCTGACTTTACTACTATTCAGGGTTGTTTGTATGGCTGTAGAAGGGTGGGCTAGCGTCGTTATTATGCACGATCGGGGTTGGGCCAATGTTTATTATTTGCATTTAGTAACGAATGAGAGGGGTATGATCCCCGGGTGTGACGCATTATTCTGTTTGTTTGCTCTGTACTAATGGATGTGCTATTTACTGGTTGTATTGTAATGCTGTTTTGTCTAATAAAATCTTTCTGTTAAAAAAAAAAAATAGTGACTGTCAAACTTGCAGCCACAAATCCCACCTGTTCGGGTCCTATTCATTTGGGAAGAAGTATAGCTAATTGATCAGCTATTATTTTACACATATACACTGGCGTAGCATCAGGTGTACCTGGGGTCGCCATGGAAACCCGGCCTTTGCTTCAGGGGGGCCCGCGCGGACTCCCTGTCACATCAGGTTTTATGCTGCTGTGCCTGTGTGTGGGTTACTGGAGGCAGGGGCGTACCAAGAAGTTGGCGAGACCGGCGCCCGCCAGGGGCGCAGGCCGAGGGGGCGGCGCAAATTGACAGTGTTCTACTGCTCTTCTAACTAGTTCTCACACGCACAGTCCGCCTTCACATCACCTCACATGCTTCCAAGCCCAACACCGAGGCTACCGCTAGCGCCCGCCCACGCATGCATGTCTCCTGTCCCTGCAGCCTGTCTCACACACACACAGCAAAACAAAGCTGTCTCCTCCCCCTCCTCCTTCTTATTCAGCTCTGTATACACACACAAGAGGAGGGGGAGCAGGAACATGCGCTGACTTCAGGTCTGTAGAACTAGAAACTTTTCCATGCTTTATAGATAGACAGGGAGGAGGGGGAGAGAGTGGCTGGGATTGGGAAGGAGGAAACTAAAACGATGTACAGTCTGTACAAACAGTGCAGCCTGTGATGGAACTACAGGTCCCAGCATGTTGTGCACCTCCATTGCAGCCTGTGATAGGACTACAGGTCCCAGCATGTTGTGCACCTCCATTGCAGCCTGTGATAGGACTACAGGTCCCAGCATGTTGTGCACCTCCATTGCAGCCTGGGATAGAACTACAGGTCCCAGCATGTTGTGCACCTCCATTGCAGCCTGTGATAGGACTACAGGTCCCAGCATGTTGTGCACCTCCATTGCAGCCTGGGATAGAACTACAGGTCCCAGCATGTTGTGCACCTCCATTGCAGCCTGTGATAGGTCTACAGGTCCCAGCATTTTGTGCACCTCCATTGCAGCCTGGGATAGGACTACAGGTCCCAGCATGTTGTGCACCTCCATTGCAGCCTGAGATAGGACTACAGGTCCCAGCATGTTGTGCACCTCCATTGCAGCCTGGGATAGGACTAGAAGTTTAAGCATGCCTTGCTCCTCTATTGCAGCCTGTGATAGAGCTACAGGTCCCAGCATGAATTATCTGCAATTTCATTGTAGCCTAGATTACTGTGTGACTGGGATAGGACTACAGGTCCCAGCATGTTGTGCACCTCCATTGCAGCCTGTGATAGGACTACAAGTCCCAGCATGTTGTGCACCTCCATTGCAGCCTGGGATAGGACTACAGATCCCAGCATGTTGTGCACCTCCATTGCAGCCTGTGATAGGACTACAGGTCCCAGCATGTTGTGCACCTCCATTGCAGCCTGTGATAGGACTACAGGTCCCAGCATGTTGTGCACCTCCATTGCAGCCTGTGATAGGACTAGAAGCTTCAGCATGCCTTGCTCCTCTATTGCAGCCTGTGATAGAACTACAGGTCCCAGCACGAATGCTCTGCACTTTCATTGTAGTATAGGTTACTGGGTAGCTGGGCTAGAACTCCAAGTCCCAGCATGCTCTGTGCCTCTCTGGCAGCCTATGATAGAACTACAAGTCCCAGTATGCTCTGCACCTCTCTTGCAGTCTGTGATAGAACTACAAGTCCCAGCTTGCTTGGCACCTCTCTTGCAGCCTATGATAGAACTACAAGTGTCAGCATGCTCTTCACTTTCATTGCAGCCTATGATAGAACTAAAAGTCCCACTATTCCCTGCAGGAGCATTACAGCCTGTGATAGGGCTACAAGTCCTAGCATGCTTTACGGTGGTCGGGCAGTGTTGTGGAAATACAGGTTATATGCAGAGCACACAGCCTATATTTCCTGTGCTATCTAAGCACACACTTTAGATTCATCTTTTTGCAATAATGCTTTCCATTTTCCTTCCAAACACAAATCCCATTGGCCAACCTTTCAGACAACCCCAAGCTCCTCCCACCAACTTCCCTCTGATATATAAAATGCTGAAAATAAACTTCCGGTTATGCTCAGCTCTCAAAAAAACCAAACTGGTTTATTTACATTTCAATTGTTCAGGAAGAGGGAGGGGAGGGGAGGCCTAGCCCTAATCGCCTTGTCTATCAAGACTCCAATTTAAACATAAAAACACACCATTGTGCAAAATTCAGTGCAAAGTGGAGTTTTTACTTAAAAACTAAATCCAATACAAAAACCGCCGCTCATATACTGCAAAGTCAGCTGACCCTGCAATAGCTTACATTCACTTTAAATGAAAACAGAGAAATCCCCATCCTAACACCACCTGCATGGAGTTTGCATGTCCTCCCTGTGTCTCACTACTCTCCCCAGCAGTGCACAGGTCAAACTGTAAACGCATAAAACAGAAGAAAACTGCGCCAATCAACAAATGTTAATATAGCATCCAGGGGCCGATGTGCAACAAACGCACCAACCACTAGATACCAAAAAAAATGGCCAATGATTATAAAACATATGACAAAAGTCCAGATGAATGTCCAGATGATGCAATAAAACCCCAAAAAATTAAACCACAATACTGAATTATAGAACTAAAAATGATGGATTAATAGTCCCATTGCAAAGGCATAAATCCTGCAAAATCACAAGCTGAGATCAGTAGATGATTATGCAACACCCAGTGACATCAGCAAACAAAGGTGCCCTCCACCATAGTAAGGTAGCAGCTTACCAGAGGCAAGCCCATGAATGGTGGATGAATCATCGCAAGCCTCATGGACAACAACAACAATGGCGCCATTAACGCATGCAATTTTTCCCGCCAAAACCAGCATGGGACGTCACAATGAACACCACATGGGTTCCCCCACACAAAGAAAAACACACATGGCCTCCACCAGGTTCCAACGCAGAAAAGACCGCACTACATTCGCACCAAACATCAAAAACTGAGAAATTCCACCAGCAACATAGCTGACGAATGCCACATGATATCACACCCAAAGGAAAGGTGGCTGCATCTTCCCTTATAGGATACCCACAGGCTTAAGGAAAAACTGCGCCTCAAAATGGCAGACAAACCGCAAGGCTAACAAAAGCCAAGAATGGCGCCATTAACGCATGTATTTCTTTTCCCGCCAAAACCAGCATCTCTTTAAATGAAAATCAAAAATGTTTTTCTTCACAAAGACAGACTACACTTGAGATTCACACTCAACCATAGACACACACTCTAGGCTACTTCAACTTAGACCCTTTGGCCAACTATACAGCACATTCAATAAATGTTAGTTACATGACAATATTAAAAACATATTCATTTCTCTAAGTTAATATACTCTGAGATATTCACCACACACATACAGTACAACATCAGATCATCTCTCAGGGCGTAGCTCTTCCAGTTACAGAGAGTCACCAACTTTCACCATTGTAACTGATAGATGCTGGCTGCCCCTCCCCCACTAAAGCACATGGCTTATGGCTCAATGCAGCGGCCATCTTTAACAAGGCAGCCAAACAATCTCAGTGTAGGCTGCACGAAATACCACAGCTATACCTTCATTTCATACACAATATACAGTTTCCATCAGCATTCACACACATACGATCGGATTCACAGGCATACAATCTCTCTCCCAACAAAATCACACACACGCACGATCGGATTCACAGATACACACACACACGCATCATCGGATTTGCAGACACACACGCATGATCGGATTTGCAGACAAACACACACACGCAAACTTACAGCATTATTTCAAAAAGACGAAAAATGTGTTCTTTTACAAAGTACAGCCTCTTCACGCATCACATCATACATCCATACTCCCCCTCTGCTGATGTGAAGCTCAAAGAGGCTGCAATTAGTCCCACCGTGAGTCGCCATTCTGTCGTGGAAATACAGGTTCTATGCAGAGCACACAGCCTATATTTCCTGTGCTATCTAAGCACACACTTTAGATTCATCTTTTTGCAATAATGCTATCTTTAAGTTTGCTAAGATCCACTCACCGTTCATCCCATCATTCATTCAAGGAAAGCACCAACACAGGTCTTATCGTCAAGTCATCTCAGAGCAGAGTGTCTCCTGGGATAGCCAGCTCTCTTTATATATAGTCAACATGGGCAACAAAAGAAGGTGTGGCTTCACAGAACAGCCATTCAGACATTTTGTATATTTTCAAAAGAACCAATCACAGACATGTTTAAATTCAAATATAATCCTGGCAGTGACGTGTGCAAACGGCTGTGTACAGGGGTCATGCTTTCTGTGAGACAAAGGAACAGTAGAAAGCATGGCTTTGTACAAAGCCATGTGCAAACCAACTCACTGCTACCAATGACGGGAACTATATGACAATTATGCCTCAATGGACCACAACTGTTGTATAGTTATGCTACTGTTCTTGTGGACACAGATCTGTGCGCTCGGAGTCATTTAACGCCCCCCGTCAGGAGGTGGCCAGTCCCCCGACGGGGCGTAAAACAACATCTCTAAATGGAGCAAACATCGCTGTTTCCATAGGAAGATTTTCCCACCACCGATCTTCCACCAACGTCTGTATGTGCAAATACGCTCAGATGAGCGCATTACAGCAAAACTGACACTGGGGGACATCTGACAACATACATTAATACATTTTTCCACAACAGGCAGAAGACCAGGGGGGTACAGAGGTGGGGCTGAAGACCAGGGGTGAGCATAGGTGTGCGCACAGGGTGTGCCAGGTGTGCCCAGGCACACCCTAATCACCCTTTACAGCACAGATTCCCTCTACTTCCCTGGCTCCCCCCTTCCCCCTGCAGTGCTAAAAGCTTCCCTCCTCTCCCGCCAGCTGTTACTGCAAGGATGTTTTAGGATGAGTGGAGGAAGGGGCAGGTAAATATGTAATTGACCATCCCCTTCCCTTTCTGAATGAACTTTGTGAGTGATCAGTAGTGTGTGTTTGAGCTTTGGGGTGCACACCCTAATGCAATAGACTGCACACACCTATGGGGGTGAGACAGATGTGCAGGAGGTACAGTGTTGGGGAAGAAAAGAAGGGGGTGTAAAGCAGTGGGGCAGATGTGAAAGGAGGTGTATTGGTGGGGCAAATGAGAAAGCGGGTTACATTGGTGGGGCAGATGGGTTCAGTGTTAGGACAGATGAGAAGGTGATTCAGTAGTGAGAAAGAAGATTTTCGCCAAGGACACTGGTGTTTTTAGTTGTAATATCCAGTAGAGTATTAATGATCTCTGTTATTGATGTTCCTTACATTATTTGCTTATGTAGCGGGTGTTTGAATTTTAGGGGAGGCATCTGGGTGGTAGTGTAACCCAGATGCACCAATTGCTAGGGGATCCGAGACCATTTTCTGGTTCTTGGAGGACTCTGGTGGTGTGAGGTTCCTTGCGGTCCACAGGTGGCGCTGTTGCCTGGGGTCGGAGCTGTACTCACACCGCAAGACTGTACCTTTTTGTCCTCCCCTGGAGCTGGTACAGCGGGGCGGGGAACCTGCTGTGGCGTGAAGGGAGAGGGGATAAAGGGGGCGGACGCCCTTACCATGGGGTTCAGAGTTCAGAGTCCGGAGTGGGAGTCAGAGGACTCGGCCGCACCCAGGCACCTTCAGCTTGGGTGCTGGCATTCCAGTGTTCCAGGCCTAGGTGCCCTTGACCTAGCCGGAGCGGAGATGGAGTCCATCTCAGGCACCTTTAGCCTGGGGTCAGGTACTATGTACCTTCGACTGAGTTCCGCGAGGTTGGAGGAATCCGAGGGGGCCCTAACTCCTTGGGTGCCCGTGTCTGAGTTCGTGAGGACTGGTGTGCGGAACTTCTCTGGAGAGTCCGGCGCAGCATCGCTGGTGACAGAGAGGCCTCCAGTTTCTCCCTTGGACAGATTTCCTTCCCCTGACAGGGGCAGTGCTAGCGAAGGTAATTCACGTTCTACCTCACATAGTCAGTGGCAGTGACTATTTACCACTGGTGATACCACAGTGGTTAGCAACAGAATGGAAAGGATTGTGCCTCGATCTATCCCCATTATTACTCAGTAGAAGAAACTGTTTGTTGTTTGCCAAGAAGAATAAAACTGAGTTGGACCTATTCATTGTGTGGAACTCTGGTTACTAGGAACAAAGGAGTCAGGGACGAAGTACTGGACTTGACTCTAGGACACCTACACAAAACCCAATCTTCTGGCCTTCACCTCTCAGCTATGGAGGACATGGGCAGTGGTGTATCTCATCTCTCTCTCCCAGGTACCCCTAGACAACAGCCATATAACTGATAAAACTAGAGAGAGGGGTGAGGTCGCTACACTTATTTGTACATTCATCTGAACCTCTTGCAGCACTGGGGTTTTGATTTAGTACCCAATAAGTTTTTTTGTGTTATGTATTTTTACACTTTGTTTTATTGAATTAGGGATAGCGCCACACTTTTTATTTTTAGTAAGTGTGGGGACACATTATAGTGTTGGCAACTGCCCTTGGCTTTTTTTTGTCATATTAGTTGGTATTGGTTAGCGCATAAGTAATCATATTCTCTTTATCCACTGCGCTACTGCCACCATCCACTGCTCTACTGCCACCATCCACTGCCCTACTGCCACTATCCACTGCTCTACTGACTGACACTATCCACTGCCCTACTGCCACCATCCACTGCTCTACTGACTGACACCATCCACTGCTCTACTGACTGACACCATCCACTGCTCTACTGACTGACACTATCCACTGCTCTACTGACTGTTACTATCCACTGCTCTACTGACTGACACCTTCCACTGCTCTACTGGCTGACACCATCCACTGCTCTACTGACTGACACCATCCACTGCTCTACTGACTGACACCATCCACTGCTCTACTGACTGACACCATCCACTGCTCTACTGACACCTTCCACTGCTCTACTGACTGATACCTTCCACTGCTCTACTGACTGACACCTTCCACTGCTCTACTGACTGACACCATCCACTGCTCTACTGAATGACACCAGCAACTGCTTTACTGACACCTTCCACTGCTTTACTGACACCTTCAACTGCTCTACTGACTGACACCTTCCACTGCTCTACTGACTGACACCACCCACTGCTCTACAGACTGACACCATCCACTGCTCTACTGACACCTTCCACTGCTTTACTGACACCTTCCACTACTCTACTGATTGACACATTTATATTTTTACAGTGACATTTTTTAAAGTTTTCCTTACTGTTTAGTTAGGCCTTGCTGGATAATTTCTTAATAAAAGGTGCTGAACCCCGGTGATCTTTGATCTCTTTCATGTGCAGGTAGATCTGCACCTCTCAAATGTTGTCTACCTCTGCTCTATGGTTTTCAAAAGATTTTGGAGAAACTGTCCACATTTTGACATACCTCTCCAATTCTTTTCAATTACCCTCTCAATATGTAAATAAAAGTCTAAAATAAATGTTTAGCCACTTGGAGTATCTTGGCGCTTGGTGGAGGCAGGAGGTAGTAGTGGGGGGGGGGGGGGGCAGGTCAACTTTTGCATTGGGGGCCCACAAGCTTCAAGCTATGCCTCTGCACATATATTTAACATCTTCATTTTTTTAATAAATCAGCCAAAAATTGGCAAGGGATAAGGCATCCTTTTTTTTAATTAACTTTTATTGTGGGCTCCATCTCCTTTTGATGGATACTTTGCCATAAAGAAGACATGGTTATAAAGAGAGAGCAGAGGTTGCTGAAGTTCCCCTTGATAGTATTTGAAAAATGTATTCGTAAATCCATCTGGATCCATGGGCTTTAAATTTGGTTATGTCAAATTGACCACTTCTGTCTACAATAAATCCCTGTCCTCAACCCTGGACAAGCTCGCCCCCCTCACTGCACACATAATCAGGCCTCGACCCCTACAACCCTGGCAAACAGATGACACCAGTAATCTCAAAAAACGTAGTTGTGCTCTTGAGCGTCTGTGGCATAAGTCTAAAGCCCCGTACACACGGTCTGACTTTTTGCCAACAAACTTAATTTTGAGCAAGTTTGACAAAAAATCCGACCGTGTGTACGCTCCATCGGACAAACTTTACAGGAGGGGTACAGAAGTTCTGAGCTCTGCTATAGGAAGGTATGTGGCACAACACAGATTGCAGACACACATACTTTTTACATTACATTCTACTGTGGTGGTGAGGATTCTAGCAGTTTTCAAGCACTTTTACTCTCTGTTCACACTGGGGCTTAAATGGCAAGCCCTACCCCGAAAATAAACCCTAGTGTGTTTTTGGGTGCCAAAATTATTATAAGACCCGGGATTATTTTCGGGGAAACACGGTAGTTATCACTGTATCCTATATCCCCTGTGATTTTCCATCATTCAACCCTATTCTATTCCTCTTTTCTGGCATATTTATAATCTTACCCTTAGGAGATCTTTTTGGTATTAAATTCCTTTTTGGCATGATATGTTTATATCATTCAACCACTTATGCCCTGTACACGCGGTCGGTTTTTCCGATGAAAAAAGTCAGATGGACTTTTTTCATCTGAAAAAACGATCGTGTGTGGGCCCCATCGGATTTTTTTCCATCGGTGTTAAAAAATAGAACATGTTTAAATTTAAAAAAACATAGGAAATTCTGTTCGTCTGTGTGGAACTCCAACGGAGAAAAAACCCATGCATGCTCAGAATCAAGTCGACGCATGCTCAGAAGCATTGAACTTCATTTTTCTCGGCTCGTCGGAGTGTTTTACATCACAGCGTTTTGGACGGTCGGAATTTTGTCTGATGGTGTGTAGGCAAGACTGATGAAAGTCAACTTCATCGGAATTCCGACAGAAAATTCCATCGGATTTTATTACATCGGAAATCCGATCGTGTGTACAGGGCATAAGGGATTTGGGTATGTGTATTGATAATATATGTGATATTGGGAAATTTCTTAGTTCCTTGGGTTAATTTATTTATCTGCCCCTCTTTTTGGACATAGCTCATACTAGTATAGATAAATTCTGGGTAATGTTTGATGATATATTCACCTCATGTAGAATCTTTAATTTAAAATTGTTATTGTTTGCAATTTTTTTATACATGTTTTTCATATATAGTATTTTTTATACAATGTGTATATTTGCCTGTATGACGTCTGATTAGCCTGTACATTTAGGATCAACTTATGTGTGTACAGAGAGTTTTTATATGCATTTTGCATTTATAGGCGGAGATTTATGAAGAGATCAGTGGCGCTTTGATATTAGACCTGTTTAATTACTATAGTAACCAGCTGTACTGTATTTCAGATTCATATCCTGTTTTTATTTTATTTATAAATCACTGCCATCTAATCTATCCATGTACCTGGATCGTTTTATGATATACAGCCAATGGTTATTATAAGGAATTGAAATATGTATTGATCAATTGTGTTATATTTTGTTATATTTTGGCAATTGTCACCCAGCCTCCAACCCCTGAGAAAGTCACGTGTCAGTGACGCAACATGCCGGGAGGAGCCGAGTGAAGTGCTGATTTACCAGCGTCTGTCTTGTGTGGACCTTGCGGTCTCACTTAACTGTTTGGCAAAGTGATTTTAACTGTGAGTCTACACATTTTTTATAATAAACCTGTAAATTACAACTACACTATCTGGATTTCCATTCTTGTGCCATGTATTCGCCATTTGAGCTCCATCTACCATTGAGAGATTACAGCATGGAGAGTACTGATTCAATTGTAGTGTATGACATTGATCCGTAAGGTGAATGGCCATTGCTCTTAGTGGTGGAGCACCTGGATTACATGCTGAGTTGCATGACACTTGATTGTCACTACGTTTAAAGAATTGTCACAGTATTTTAAATAAGAACTGTCTCACTATAATGCCTCGTACACACGACCGGTTTTCCCGGCAGGAAAACTGTCATGACAGCTTTTCGGCAGGAAAAACGGCTGTGTATATGCTCCATGGCAGTTTTCCTGGCAGGAAAACTGCGGGAAAAATAATGTGAACTTGTTCTCTATTTTCCTGCCGCGATTCCCGGCGGACTTGTTTCCCTCGGGAAAAACGGTCGTGTGTATGCTCAGAATCAAGTATGAGACGGGAGCGCTGTTTAGGGTAAAACTAACCTTCATAATGGAGATAGCACATTCGGCACACAGAAAATTATTGCATCGTTTAAATGCAGCGCATTTTTTTCTTCTTTATACTGCTACAATAAAGAAGTTCTGAGAAACTTGTTTATTAATTATTTATTGTGATCTCATGATTAATCTTTTTTTATTTGAAAGCCAGATCTCCCTAATAATTTTTTTCTATTTTTTAAGTTTTGGTTTAAAAACATTTCCTGACATGCTCCATGGCAGCATACGTGTGGGTTGGCCCCGCCTCCATAACTACCCAATAGAACCCCTCCCTATAAATTTCAGCTCTGGGCTCTCAGCCGTGTTCCTTTTTTGTCCTCCTTCGTAGGACTATATGTTTTATTCTCCTACCTGAAGACAATTGTTCCTACGATCAAGATCGGCCGACTATATGGTGTCTCATCCCTCCGATAAGCCTTGACTGTTAAGCAGGGTATGGAGTGTATTGCAGAGTAGCGCTGAAGAGCTGGATTATGTCTTCCACTGGAGAGATGAGCGCACACAGGCCTGATTACCTAGCAGTGTGCAGGTGGCCATTATCTGCTGAAAGCCCGGTGTGTGTATGGATGCGTTGTCCCTGGCCAAATCGATCGTAGATGGTGGTGGTAAGCTTGTATCGCCTTCATGGCAGCAGTGTTTATGTTTGTTGTATGGTATCTGCCTTTTGTTTTTTCTTCCTTGTCAGTATATCCCTAGCAAGCGGCTGGTTCCCTGTGCGTTCCAGCTGCCGCTCCCTCTTACTTCCGGGTTCTTCCGCGATCTGCACATTCGCGGCCCGAAACTAAAGCGAGGCCTTGCTCGCGCATGCGCGCGAGTATCTCGGGCCTGGCGCAGCCGTGACGTCACACGGCGCCAATTTTAAAAGCCTGGGGAAGCCTGTAAACGCCAGGAATGATCGTGGGTATAGCGGCGACTTCCCTGAGCATCTACAGAGCCTACCCCAGGTAAGTGCATATTCAGAAGGGTCTGAATTTTGTTTCACTTGTTCCTCTGCTGAAATCTGATTGTTTGCTGTTACCACCTGCAGTGTCTCCCTGAATCTGTCATGGACTCTTCACTGCCTCCCGGTGGCCAACCCTCTTGCAGTAGGTAAGATTGGGATTCTTTCCTTTATTCTGCCTGCTGAGGGGGGAAGAGAATGGAGTGTAGGGCATTATTTGACTTTGTGCCTTTTTTCTCTCTCTCTCTCTATGCTTTCTTTTCCTTTTCAGCCCTTCTTGGTCTGAACAACATAGTAGTTCCTGCAGACGCAGCGGGTCCTCTAAATCACACCACCGGCACTCCTCTTCTGGCTCTAGACAACATGGTTCTTCTAAATCCGGACATCCGAGTAGAGACACCCCTCACCCCCCCTCATCTCGCAGCAAGAGCTCAGAGAGACATTGTTGGGAGTGCAGGGCTCCGGTTCCTGCCAGCAAGTCCCTTTGTGACCATTGTTTCTCAAAGGCAGCCAATGAGAGAGAAGGTACAGATAAACACCTGGAAGAATTGGTTAAGCGGGTTGTAAACGAGTCGCTACAAGAGAAAGATGCCAGAATGCAGCATGATTCTCTTCCAGACCCACTGATTCCCTCGTAAGAACAGGGACAGGTGCATGAGACTCTGGAAATCTCTCAACCCAGCCATCCCTCAGCTCCTCCCTCAGAAAGTGGTTCGGAAGTGGATGATCCTGGGATGGGTTTTGATTATGCCTTAGTTCCTGCTTTAGTGAAAGCAGTTAAAGAAGTTCTGAATTGGGAAGATCCAGTTATATCTCCTCCCAAACAAAGAAAACTTTTTAAACAGCTCAGTAAGGAGCGACATTATTTCCCGTTTGTCACAGAAGTGGGTGCCATTATCTCAGAACAATGGGGTAAAATGGACAAGAAAAGTTCTATGCAGTCAAAAATTGCAAAATTATATCCTTTTAATAGTGATGAGCCGAACACCCCCGGGTTCGGTTCGCACCAGAACCCGCGAACGGACCGGAAGTTCGAACGAACATTAGAACCCTATTAAATACAATGGATGCGAACGTTCGAATTCTAAAGTGCTAATTATAACAACTATTATGCATGTTATTGTCCTAAAAAGGGTTTGGGAACCCGGGTTCTGCACCAGGGGACATGTATCAATGCAAAAAGAAGTTTTAAAAACGGTCGTTTTTCGGGAGCAGTCATTTTAATGATGCATAAAGTGAAAAAAAAAAAGTCAAATATTCCTTTAAATATCGTACCTGGGGGGTGTCTAAAGTATGCCTGTGAAGTGCCACGTGTTTCCCGTGTTTAGAACTGTCCCTGCACAAAATGACACTTCTAAAGGAAAAAAAAGCCATTTAAAACTGCTTGCGGCTTTAATGTAATGTCTGGTCCCGGTAATATGGATGAAATTCTTTAAGAAAAATGGCATAGCTACCCCATGACCCCCCCCCCCCCCTACCCCAGCCCATTACCAGCCCCTTTGGGTCTTGTATGGATATTAAGGGGAACCCCGCACATAAAATAAAAAAGGCCCTATATACTCTGAACAGCCGTATACAGGCGGTGCATACAAGACAGGGACTGTAGGTTTGTTCTTATGTAGAATCTGTTTGTAATTTTGAACAGGTACATTGTTGAAGTGTAGCTCCAGCCCAAAAATCTATTTTTAAACTTTTTGGAAAACATAGGTAAGGGTTATCACCCCTGTAACATTTGTTTTGCTGTCTGTGCCCCTGTTCAGAACATTTCACCTCACTTTCCGTCCCAATGACAACTGTTTTTGAAATGTGGTGTTTTTCTTGAAACAAGGATTGCTGATAAAGCATCAGTACAGAGGAGACACCTTTCTCCCATATTTATTCTTACAGGAGAGAATTTTCCTTCCTAGTGGTAGATTTCCTCTCACTTCCTGTTGTCTTCTTGCGTTTGCAAGTAGGAGTCGTTTGTAAGTTGGATGTTTGAAAGTAGGGACCTGCCGTATATACTCTGCAGAAATAGGCCCCTTAGTTGTTGGTGTTGGCACAACACTGTAAGCACTCACAGTTACTCTTGGTTGGTGCTGGAACGCCCTGCTGTCAACTATTATATCAGGAATTTTAATTACATATAATTGTTGAACAGTGGTAGTAAAAATTGGGCCTTTGATGGTGGTGCTGGTGCCACAACACTGTAAGCCCTGACAGTTACTCTTGGTGGGTGCAGCAATGGGCCCTGCTGTGAATTATTAGATCAAGAATTGTAATTACATGCCCCTGTTGAACAGGGGCTGAAAAATTGGGCCTTAGGCACTGGTGGCACAACACTGCAACCCCTCACAGATACTGTACTTGGAGCACAGCAATGAGCCCTGTTGCAAAGTATTGCTTCAAAAATTGTAATGACACGCCCCTGTTAAACAGGGGCTGAAAAATTGGGCCTTAGGCACTGGTGGCACAACACTGCAACTCCTCACAGATACTGTACTTGGAGCACAGCAATGAGCCCTGTTGCAAAGTATTGCTTCAAAAATTGTAATTACACGCCCCTGTTAAACAGGGGCTGAAAAATTGGGCGTTAGGCACTGGTGGCGGCACCCATAAACAAAAATGATCTTCCAAGCTATCATCATCAATCGTATCATTGAGGACTCGGAGGAGGAGGATAGGCAGTCAACATAACAGCACAGGCACTCAGCATCAGCATCAGTCTTGAAGGGATGTGACATTTTAAAATCAATTAGTCTGTTATATCAGCATCAGGTGTGTGGTAGCTGGTGGTGATCCAAGACTGGTTCATCTTGATGAAAGTCAGTCGATCAACCGAGTCGGTGGACAGGCGCACCCTGTGATCCGTGACAAATCCTCCAGCAGCACTGAATGTGCGTTCCGAAAGAACGCTGGATGCAGGACAGGCCAGTAGCTCAATTGCATACTGTGCAAGCTCTGGCCAGTGATCCATCCTCAAGACCCAGTAAGCCAGAGGATTTTCGGTGGGGAAGGTGTCCAAGTCTGACCTTGCCCCTAGATATTCCTGCACCATGTTTATCAGACGCTGGCGATGGTTGCTGGAACCAATCATACTTTGGGGCTGCGGACTAAAGAATTGTCTGAACGCATCGGTCAGACGGCCACCTTCCCCACCGCTCCTTCTTTGACTGGCCGAAGCCTCAGCAACTCGTTGTCCAGGACCAGGAGTTTGCAACCTCCCAGTCTCTGGGAACGCGTTGCACAGACCTTTCTGCAAGGCCTCCCGGAGTTGTCTCATCCTCTGCTCCCTCTGCGACGGTAACATAAGGTCCGCAACCTTACCCTTGTACCGTGGATCAAGGAGAGTGGCCAGCCAGTAATGGTCCCTCTCCTTGATCCGAAGAATACGAGGATCCTTCCGCAGACTTTGCAGGATCAGGGAGGCCATGCAGCGTAGGTTTGCTGAGGCATTCGCTCCGGAGTCCTCTGGGTCACTAAGGACGACATGATCCGCAGCCACCTCCTCCCAGCCACGTACAAGTCCACTGGTTTCTTGGGACTGTAAATCATCCCTAAAAGACTGCTGCTGATGATGCTGAGTGCCAGCCTCCACCTCCATGCTGACACAATCCTCCTCCTCCTCCTCCTCCTCCTCCTCTTCCTGTGCGATGGGTGGGACAGAAGGAACACTGTCTGGGTAAAGGGGGCCTTGAGAGGCAAGGAAGTCCTCCTCTTCCTGCCTCTGTTCTGCCTCAAGTGCCCTGTCCATTATTCCACGCAGCGTGTGCTCCAACAGGTGGACAAGAGGTACAGTGTCACTGATGCATGCACTGTCACTGCTCACCATCCTCGTGGCCTCCTCAAATGGTGCCAGGACAGTGCATGCATCCCTGATCATGCCCCACTGGCGTGGAGAAAAAAAACCAAGCTCCCCTGACCCTGTCCTGGTGCCGTAGTCGCACAGGTACTCATTGATGGCCCTCTGCTGCGTGTGCAGCCGCTGCAGCATGGCCAACGTTGAGTTCCACCTGGTGGGCATGTCACATATAAGGCGGTTCTTGGGCAGGTTCAACTCCTTTTGCAGCTCAGCCAGGCGAGCACTGGCATTATAAGATCTGCGGAAATGCACACAGACTTTCCTGGCCTGCCTCAGGACATCCTGTAAGCCCGGGTACCTGCCCAAGAACCGCTGCACCACCAGGTTAAGGACGTGAGCCACACAGGGCACATGGGTCAGTTGTCCCTGTCGGAGGGCGGAGAGGAGGTTGGTGCCATTGTCGCAAACCACCATTCCTGGCTTAAGCTGGCGTGGCGTCAACCACCTCTCGGCCTGGCCCTGCAGAGCAGACAGGACCTCTGCCCCAGTGTGGCTTCTGTCCCCCAAACACACCAGCGCAAGCACGGCATGGCATCTTTTTGCCTGCGTACTTGCGTAGCCCCGTGAACGGCTACGGAGCACCGCTGGTTCATAGGACAAACCACAGGAAGAGGCCATGGAGGAAGAAGAAGAGGAGGGGGTGGAGGAGAGAGGTGTGTCACAACCAGTAGTAGCATTTTGGAGGCGTGGCGGTGGGACAACCTCCAACACTACTGCACCTTGTCCTGAATCCTTCCCAGCTGCCAAAAGAGTGACCCAATGGGCCGTGAAAGAAAGGTAACGTCCCTGTCCATGCCTGCTGGACCATGAGTCAGCGGTAATATGCACCTTACCGCTGACCGCCCTGTCCAGCGAGGCCAAGACATTGCCTTCCACATGCCGGTAGAGAGCCGGAATAGCCTTCCGTGAGAAAAAGTGGCGTTTGGGAACCTGCCACTGAGGAACCGCACATTGCACAAACTCACGGAAGGGGGCCGAGTCTACCAACTGAAAAGGCAGCAGTTGAAGCGCTAGCAATTTAGCCAAGCTAGCATTCAACCGCTGGGCATGTGGATGGCTGGGAGTGAACTTCTTTCGACGGTCCAGCAGCTGGGGCAGGGAAATTTGCCTGCTAGAATCGGACGTCGGTGTACTGCTAGCAGAGTGGGCGCAAGTACTTGGCTGTGACACACCTAATTCTACACCTTCATTCCTCTCAGTGCATGTTTCAGAGAGGACTGAAGTTATAGTGGGGTTGGAGATCCCAGCTGATGCGGTGCAAGGAGAGGTCCGCTTTGTTCTTTGGTGTGGGTCTTTGAGGTAGGCTTGCCAACGAGCTGCATGGCAGGTCAACATATGTCTGGTCAGGCATGTGGTACCCAAGCGGCTGATGTTTTGGCCACGCGATATACGCTTGAGACATATGTTGCAAACAGCAGCTGTGCGATCTGATGCACTAGCCTCAAAAAAGGCCCACACCAAAGAACTTTTTGAATGACGGGCAGAGGCAGCGCCCTGCACAGGCGGAGCTCTGCGGTGTGATTCCGTCGGTGTACTGCCCTTACGCTGGCCACCAAAGGGCATCCTGCCTCGTTGGAGATGTGCCTCCTCCTCATCCTCCTCCTCCTCCTCTCTCCTATTAGGCACCCACGTGGAGTCATTGACCTCATCATCCCCTCCCTCCTCATCACTGGAGCCAATCTGGCAGTATGCTGCAGCTGCTGGAACATGACTGCCAGATTGGTGTCCTTCTTGAGCATCCCCTCTGTCTGCTCTCACGCTACTGCCTTCCTCTAGCTGGGTTTCATCATCAGACCCTTCGAAACGCTGGGCATCCTCCTGGAGCATGTACCCAACACTGTGCTGAAACAGTTCGGGGGACTCCTCAGGAGGAGGACATGGTGGGTCTAGGGAAGGAGTGACTGATGATTTGTCTGACATTGATACCAGGGAAGACGACGCTTTGGCAGCTGCTTTTCCAGTACCCTGAGCCTGGGTGAGAGAGGATGAGGAGGAGGAGGAGGGCTTGGTCATCCACTCTACCAAGTCTTCGGCATGATGTGGCTCAACATGTCCAGCTGCCGAAAAGAAGGACAAGCGTGTCCCATGGCCATGTGCTGATGACAATGCACCGCGTCCACGACCAGCACTGTTGCCCCCAGACACAGAGCCTGCTTGCCCTCTTTTATTGCCTCCTGACTGTCTGCCTCTCCTTGTTTGCCTTCCAGACATTCTAATAGATGGCCTGCAGGGAGATGGGAAAAAAGCAATAAGGGCTACCTTCAGGTGTCCTTCTCTGTCCCTGGAAACAAGGACTTGCAGAGTGAAAGAAAAAAAACACTCTCCCTACCTACAGTTTTCTGTCCCTAGAAAAAATGTTTTTTTTAATCACAATATAGCACAAGGAAAATTAACTCACTGTCCTTACAGGTCCCTGGAAACAAGGACTTGCAGAGTGAAAGAAAAAAAACACTCTCCCTACCTACAGTTTTCTGTCCCTAGAAAAAAATGTTTTTTTTAATCACAATATAGCAAAAGGACAATTCACTCACTGTCCTTCCAGGTCCCTGGAAACAAGGACTTGCAGAGTGAAAGAAACTGACACTGTCCCTACCTAGAGTTTTCTGTCCCTGGAATAAATGTTTTTTTCAGCACAATATAGCAAAAGGACAATTCACTCACTGTCCTTCCAGGTCCCTGGAAACAAGGACTTGCAGAGTGAAAGAAACTGACACTGTCCCTACCTAGAGTTTTCTGTCCCTAGAATAAATGTTTTTTTTAATCACAATATAGCACAAGGAAAATTAACTCACTGTCCTTACAGGTCCCTGGAAACAAGGACTTGCAGAGTGAAAGAAAAAAAACACTCTCCCTACCTACAGTTTTCTGTCCCTAGAAAAAAATGTTTTTTTTTATCACAATATAGCAAAAGGACAATTCACTCACTGTCCTTCCAGGTCCCTGGAAACAAGGACTTGCAGAGTGAAAGAAACTGACACTGTCCCTACCTAGAGTTTTCTGTCCCTGGAATAAATGTTTTTTTCAGCACAATATAGCACAAGGACAATTAACTCACTGTCCTTACAGGTCCCTGGAAACAAGGACTTGCAGAGTGAAAGAAAAAAAATACTCTCCCTACCTACAGTTTTCTGTCCCTAGAAAAAAATGTTTTTTTTAATCACAATATAGCAAAAGGACAATTCACTCACTGTCCTTCCAGGTCCCTGGAAACAAGGACTTGCAGAGTGAAAGAAACTGACACTGTCCCTACCTAGAGTTTTCTGTCCCTAGAATAAATGTTTTTTTTAATCACAATATAGCACAAGGAAAATTAACTCACTGTCCTTACAGGTCCCTGGAAACAAGGACTTGCAGAGTGAAAGAAAAAAAATACTCTCCCTACCTACAGTTTTCTGTCCCTAGAAAAAAATGTTTTTTTTAATCACAATATAGCAAAAGGACAATTCACTCACTGTCCTTCCAGGTCCCTGGAAACAAGGACTTGCAGAGTGAAAGAAACTGACACTGTCCCTACCTAGAGTTTTCTGTCCCTGGAATAAATGTTTTTTTCAGCACAATATAGCACAAGGACAATTAACTCACTGTCCTTACAGGTCCCTGGAAACAAGGACTTGCAGAGTGAAAGAAAAAAAATACTCTCCCTACCTACAGTTTTCTGTCCCTAGAAAAAAATGTTTTTTTTAATCACAATATAGCAAAAGGACAATTCACTCACTGTCCTTCCAGGTCCCTGGAAACAAGGACTTGCAGAGTGAAAGAAACTGACACTGTCCCTACCTAGAGTTTTCTGTCCCTAGAATAAATGTTTTTTTTAATCACAATATAGCAAAAGGACAATTCACTCACTGTCCTTCCAGGTCCCTGGAAACAAGGACTTGCAGAGTGAAAGAAACTGACACTGTCCCTACCTAGAGTTTTCTGTCCCTAGAATAAATGTTTTTTTTAATCACAATATAGCACAAGGAAAATTAACTCACTGTCCTTACAGGTCCCTGGAAACAAGGACTTGCAGAGTGAAAGAAAAAAAACACTCTCCCTACCTACAGTTTTCTGTCCCTAGAAAAAAATGTTTTTTTTAATCACAATATAGCAAAAGGACAATTCACTCACTGTCCTTCCAGGTCCCTGGAAACAAGGACTTGCAGAGTGAAAGAAACTGACACTGTCCCTACCTAGAGTTTTCTGTCCCTAGAATAAATGTTTTTTTTAATCACAATATAGCACAAGGAAAATTAACTCACTGTCCTTACAGGTCCCTGGAAACAAGGACTTGCAGAGTGAAAGAAAAAAAAACACTCTCCCTACCTACAGTTTTCTGTCCCTAGAAAAAAATGTTTTTTTTTATCACAATATAGCAAAAGGACAATTCACTCACTGTCCTTCCAGGTCCCTGGAAACAAGGACTTGCAGAGTGAAAGAAACTGACACTGTCCCTACCTAGAGTTTTCTGTCCCTGGAATAAATGTTTTTTTCAGCACAATATAGCACAAGGACAATTAACTCACTGTCCTTACAGGTCCCTGGAAACAAGGACTTGCAGAGTGAAAGAAAAAAAATACTCTCCCTACCTACAGTTTTCTGTCCCTAGAAAAAAATGTTTTTTTTAATCACAATATAGCAAAAGGACAATTCACTCACTGTCCTTCCAGGTCCCTGGAAACAAGGACTTGCAGAGTGAAAGAAACTGACACTGTCCCTACCTAGAGTTTTCTGTCCCTAGAATAAATGTTTTTTTTAATCACAATATAGCACAAGGAAAATTAACTCACTGTCCTTACAGGTCCCTGGAAACAAGGACTTGCAGAGTGAAAGAAAAAAAATACTCTCCCTACCTACAGTTTTCTGTCCCTAGAAAAAAATGTTTTTTTTAATCACAATATAGCAAAAGGACAATTCACTCACTGTCCTTCCAGGTCCCTGGAAACAAGGACTTGCAGAGTGAAAGAAACTGACACTGTCCCTACCTAGAGTTTTCTGTCCCTGGAATAAATGTTTTTTTCAGCACAATATAGCACAAGGACAATTAACTCACTGTCCTTACAGGTCCCTGGAAACAAGGACTTGCAGAGTGAAAGAAAAAAAATACTCTCCCTACCTACAGTTTTCTGTCCCTAGAAAAAAATGTTTTTTTTAATCACAATATAGCAAAAGGACAATTCACTCACTGTCCTTCCAGGTCCCTGGAAACAAGGACTTGCAGAGTGAAAGAAACTGACACTGTCCCTACCTAGAGTTTTCTGTCCCTAGAATAAATGTTTTTTTTAATCACAATATAGCAAAAGGACAATTCACTCACTGTCCTTCCAGGTCCCTGGAAACAAGGACTTGCAGAGTGAAAGAAACTGACACTGTCCCTACCTAGAGTTTTCTGTCCCTAGAATAAATGTTTTTTTTAATCACAATATAGCACAAGGAAAATTAACTCACTGTCCTTACAGGTCCCTGGAAACAAGGACTTGCAGAGTGAAAGAAAAAAAACACTCTCCCTACCTACAGTTTTCTGTCCCTAGAAAAAAATGTTTTTTTTAATCACAATATAGCAAAAGGACAATTCACTCACTGTCCTTCCAGGTCCCTGGAAACAAGGACTTGCAGAGTGAAAGAAACTGACACTGTCCCTACCTAGAGTTTTCTGTCCCTGGAATAAATGTTTTTTTCAGCACAATATAGCACAAGGACAATTAACTCACTGTCCTTACAGGTCCCTGGAAACAAGGACTTGCAGAGTGAAAGAAAAAAAATACTCTCCCTACCTACAGTTTTCTGTCCCTAGAAAAAAATGTTTTTTTTAATCACAATATAGCAAAAGGACAATTCACTCACTGTCCTTCCAGGTCCCTGGAAACAAGGACTTGCAGAGTGAAAGAAACTGACACTGTCCCTACCTAGAGTTTTCTGTCCCTAGAATAAATGTTTTTTTTAATCACAATATAGCAAAAGGACAATTCACTCACTGTCCTTCCAGGTCCCTGGAAACAAGGACTTGCAGAGTGAAAGAAACTGACACTGTCCCTACCTAGAGTTTTCTGTCCCTAGAATAAATGTTTTTTTTAATCACAATATAGCAAAAGGACAATTCACTCACTGTCCTTCCAGGTCCCTGGAAACAAGGACTTGCAGAGTGAAAGAAACTGACACTGTCCCTACCTAGAGTTTTCTGTCCCTAGAATAAATGTTTTTTTTAATCACAATATAGCAAAAGGACAATTCACTCACTGTCCTTCCAGGTCCCTGGAAACAAGGACTTGCAGAGTGAAAGAAACTGACACTGTCCCTACCTAGAGTTTTCTGTCCCTAGAATAAATGTTTTTTTTTAAGCACACTATAGCAGAAGCACAAAACACACTGACACTCTCCCTACCTATCCTTCTCTTTCCCTAAACTAAAGGAATCCAGGTTAAGCAAGAAAGAAATAACAGTCACTGTCCCTGCCTATGCTACTCTATCCCTGCTCCGGAACACACTACACTAGGCCGCCGTGCTGGCGGCCTTTTATAGTGTGGGGCGTGTACTAAACACCCTCAGCAATAATTGGCCACAGGCATCCTGCCTGTGGCCAATCATTGCTCTCCTCGCTGCCGGCGCTGTGATTGGCCAAGCATGCGGGGTCACAGTGCATGCTTGGCCAATCACAGCGCCTGGATGACACTGCGATGGCGTAGTGCATTGTGGGCCGTTCGCGTCACTCGAATTTGGCGCGAACGGCCCAAATCGTTCGATCTTCGTCGAACGATCGAACAGCCAATGTTCGAGTCGAACGTATGTTCGACTCGAACACGAAGCTCATCCCTACCTTTTAAGGAAGAAGAGGTAAAACACCTTGATTCAGCTCCCTTGGTTGATGCAGCTTTAATGCATCTGGTTAGATACGTAACTCTTCCTCTGGAAGATACAGTCTCATTTAAAGATCCTCTGGAGAGACGGATTGACTCGGACCTGAAGCGAATCTATCTGACAGCCGGTTCAGTCTGTAAACCAGCTGTCTCAAAAGCCCTAGAAGCATGGTCAGACAATGTGGATGATTCCCTCAGAAGTATCTCTGAAGAAATGGCGAAAAGTTCTCCTATTCAGGAAATCAGGCTAGCATCTGCCTTTCTGGGGGAGGCCTCTATTGATGTTATTCGCCTAGTGGCTCGAGTAATGTTGTCAGCGATTACCGCCCGCCGCGCTTTATGGCTCCATCCCTGGTCGGCGGATCCAGCTTCAAAGCAAGCTTGGTGCCGCATTCCCTTTGAGGGCTCCTCTCTCTTTGGCAATAAACTCGATAATGCCATTTCCCGGGCCACGGGTGGTAAGTCGGGGTTCCTCCCTCAAGATAGGCGTTTGCAAAACCAGAAACGAGGGCACAAAATGCAGATGCAAGGGAAGCACGCAGCTACAGACCTGGTCGTGAATTTTCAAGGTCCTGGAAGTCCAGACAGTCCTCTTTCAAGAAGCCAACTAAAAGTACTCCGTCTGGTAGTCAGGAGTCTACTAAGTCTTTTTGAAATTGGGCCCGTCCAAACATGTCAGGTGGGGGCACGTCTTCTCCACTTTCAGCATGTTTGGGTGTCCTCAATTCAAGATTTTTGGACCATCAAGACGGTCTCTTCAGGCCACACGTGGTCTTCAACAGCACCCCCAGGCTCAGATACATACCTACAAGTCTTTCAAGTTCAGAGGAAAAGAAACAAGTCTTACTAACTTACGTAAGCTCTTTATTAACTCAAGGCGCAGCCATTTCTGTGCCAGAGGGCGAACGAGGAGAAGGCATGTACTCCCCGTTGTTCATGGTACAGAAAAAGAACGGTACCTGGAGACCAGCGATAGACCTAACGCATCTAAACAGATTTATTGGGAAAGAAAGATTCAAAATGGAGTCACTATTGACAATCCAGCAGTCAGTCCATCCAGGAGATTGGTTAGTGTCAATAGATCTGAAGGACGCATATTTCTACGTTCCAGTGGCTGCAGACTATCAAAAGTACCTCCGCTTTGCTGTAGGCAATGAACACTTACAGTTCACCTGCCTACCTTTTGGTCTCACGACATCTCCTTGGGTATTCTCCAAGGTTCTGTTAGCCATTGTGGCTCTGCTCCGAGTGAAAGGAGTTTGTCTTCATCACTACCTAGATGACCTCTTACTTCTAGCTCAAGACAGAAGTCAACTCCTGGAACACAGGGATCTAGTAATTGCCACTCTCCAAGAATTCGGGTGGCTCCTGAATTTGGAGAAGAGTCATCTCATTCCAACACAGCTCCTTGTGTTTCTAGGTGCACTCTTCAACACAATAGATGGCACCATTTCATTGCCCGAGGAAAAGATTGCAGTAATCCGGGACAGGATCCGCGCAACACTTGCTTCCTCTCACCTGTCTGCTCTTCAATGTCTGAAGGTAATTGGCACCATGGCAGCCACCATCCTTATGGTGAAGTGGGCTCAGTGGCATACTCGCCCATTCCAAAAAGGGTTCCTGCAGCAATGGGACTCTCCCAGCAAGAGTCGACGCATCAGGCTCACTCCATCCATGAGGGAATCTCTTATTTGGTGGCTTCAAGAGAAAAATCTCTGCAACTGTCACTCGATCCGTCCCATCACTTGGGTCACAGTAACCTCGGATGCCAGCAATCAGGGCTGGGGCACTCATTGCCTGTTGGAAATATCCCAGGGCAGGTGGAGCACACCGTCCCAAGGAATTGTATCCAACATACTGGAGTTGCGAGCTGCCTTCCAGGCGCTCATATCCTTCCACCATCTGTTGACAGACTCTTCTGTGATGCTCAGGATGGACAACACAATCGCAGTTGCTTACATAAGGAAGCAGGGTGGAACCCGCAGCTGGTCCTTACTCCGGGAAGTGGAGCCAATAATGATCTGGGCTCAGAAGTACCTATGCAACATCTCTGCAGTGTACATTCCGGGGGTCCAGAATGTACAAGCGGACTTTCTATCACAAACTCAAATGAACCACATAAATGGTCTCTACACATAGAGGTATTCAATTGGCTTCTAACTCTGGGAGTGTCTCCAGAAGTGGATCTGTTTGCGTCCCCATGCAACCACAAGTTGACCAAGTATTATTCGAGGTTCCAGGATCCCTAAGCCTATGGGATAGATGCCCTCACGGACCGGTGGAGATTCAGCCAGGCTTATGCTTTTCCTCCAGTACCTGTGATACTTCAGTTTCTTCACAGACTCAGATCAGAGGGAGTAGAAATCATAGCAGTGATTCCGTTCTGGCCCAACAGGCCATGGTTCCCCCTCTTGACATCTCTCAGCTATCGGGACTCAATCCCTCTACCTCTTAGACCGGATCTCCTGTCTCAAGGCACAACTTTGCACCCATGCCGGCTCATCTGCACCTCAGGGTATGGTTCTTGAGAGGGAAAGGCTGGAAGCCTTAGGATGTCCAGAAGAAGCCATGTCGACTCTCCTTAATGCTAGAAGAAATAGCACCAACAGAGTTTATGAGCGTATCTGGTCAAAATTCACAGATCATATGTCTTCCAGAGCTAATTCTTGTAATTCTCCAGAAGTCCAGGATATACTTAGTTTTTTACAAACAGGTTTGTACTTGCCTTTAGCAGTAAGCTCTCTTCGAGTGAAAATCTCAGCCATCTCAGCATTTACAGGAATCTCTTGGGCCAATCATCCCCTGATTCGCCAGTTCTTTAAGGGTGCTGTCAGACTTAGACCACAGAGAAAACCGAGGTTCCCCAAATGGTACCTGCCTCTTGTACTGGATTATCTTACCACACTCAGCACAGATCCTGAAAAACCTCTTTCGGCAAAAGATCTTACTCTCAAGACTGTCTTCCTAGTAGCGGTCACCTCAGCTAAAAGAGTGTCTGATATCAGAAACTTGGGTTCAAAAGAGCATTTCCTGACCTTTTTCCCAGATAGAGCAGTATTAATTCCGATGCTGGGCTCAAACCCTAAAGTTACATCTATCTTTCATGAAAATCAGGAAATTGTACTGCCCACTTTTGGAACTTCTGAAGGTTAAGATGTTCATCCCCTTGATGTGGGCCACACATTAAGTCAATACCTGGAAATGACAGAGTCTTTCAGACAAACAGACTTTCTTTTCATTCTTCTTCGTGGAAAGAACAGAGGAAAACAGGCCTCAATCAGATCTATTGCGGCATGGATAGTTCAGAACATCCAAAGGGCTTACAAAGCAAAAGGTTTGGCTCCTCCAGAGGCAGTAACTGCGCACTCAACCCGGAGCATCTCAACTTCTTGGGCAGCCTCTCGTCATGTCGCACCTGACGTTATATGCAGAGCAGCCTCTTGGTCGTCTATTAATACTTTTGCTTCCCACTTTTGTGTCAAACCAGCTGCCTTATCATCACTGAATTTTGGTTTACAAGTTCTGTCGGTTGACAGTGTTAAATAAATTTATTTTCTTGCCTCAGCATTTTGCCCACCCGGGTGTGTTTGGCGAGTTATTTCCCACACTTATGCTGCCATGGAGCATGTCAGGAAAATGGAAAATTTACTATCAAATACTTACCGTAATTTTCCTTTCCTGATAGGCTCCATGGCAGCAGGAGTCCCTCCCAATGCTTGGAGTAGGCTAGTTACGGAACACGGATGAGAGCACAGAGCTGAAATTTATAGGGAGGGGTCCTATTGGGTAGTTATGGAGGTGGGGCCAACCCACACGTATGCTGCCATGGAGCCTATCAGGAAAGGAAAATTACGGTAAGTATTTGATAGTAAATTTTCAGTTTTTAATCAAGATCAGCATTTTTGTGTATTCTAACCTGATCTCCATATATCTTTTTTTTTCTGTCAAGTTACCACAACAACATTATCTGTTATTTTTTACCCTCAAGGAGTTTGGTTGGTGTCCCTTGTAAATTTGACATTGTATTTTTGAAATGTACCTGCCTACTCACAAACAAAATATCATATTTGAATGAAAACACATAGGCAAGTATTAACTGTAAAAATAAAATATCCATTTATTTTGGTATATAAGAAAATAAAAATGAAGGCAACGCTGGAGAGGCTGCTGCAATTTGTGCATCCTTTGGACCCCAGGGCACACATCAAATAATAGGAAAATAAAATTGTGACCTTGAGAAGCACATACAGTTGCTATCACAATCTGGTCCTGGACTCCCAGAGATCAGGAACAGCAGCAGGTGATATATATGTCCCCAATCAGTGGTACTACAACAGCCTGCCTTCTGTCCGACCATACTGAAGCAAGTCCATCACTTTTTTCTTCCCTCCAGCCTTCCCTGCAGCCTTCCCTTCAGCCTTCTCTGCAGCCTTCCTTGCATGCATCCTCAGAGCCTGTGCCTCTGGAGGTGTACTTGTGGCAGGAGGAGGAGAACGAGGAGGGGGATGATGGGCGACCTCCGCAAGGTCAGTATCTTGGGTAAGTTGGCCCACCAAACCCCTGTTCATGGCCTTACATACAATGTTCTCACAGAGGAGGCGTTGGCCCATCTCCATCCTCTTCATCTTGGCTGCCATTAGGGCGGCATAGCCCTCTTCAGTGGTAGGGGTCTCTGAGGACCAAAGTAGCCTCCCTAATGAGGGAAAGTGCATCCTCCTCTGTGTACCTACCCCTCTTGGGCCTTCTTTTTGCAAGGTGGAGGGGAGGCATCATTGATCTTCTGCTGCCACTGGGCCCGGCCACCTCCTGTCTGGCACTGACTCCTGCCTGTTCCTGTCTGCCACTGACCCCTGCCTCCTCCTGGCTGCCACTGACCCCTGCCTCCCCCTGTCTGCCACTGACCCCTGCCTCCTCCTGGCTGCCAATTTCCAGCCCCTCGTCCTGGCTGAGGTCATCCTGTGTATAAAAAAGGAACATAGTTTTATTTATTGTTTCATCAATAACACACAATTTTCAGCTCATGACTGTTGCAAATTGAATGTTAATAAATAGAAAAGGCTATCATTTTGTTCTGACCCCAGCATTTTTCATTTCTGTCCCAATCATTTTTGCCCACTACTGTCTATTGATATGTAAAACACTTTTTGTACAAACATTAATTTATTTGCAATATATTAACAATAATTTCACATCATTAATTTTAGGTCCAAAATATTTTAAAAAATACTATACCGGGCTAAAGAAGTCCAAATCCGGTCCTCCAAAGGCTCATCTAGGCTGCATGGAAGGCTGGATGGAAGGCTGGGGGGAAGTCTGGAGGAAAGGCTAGATAGCTATGGCCTCACTTCCAGATGGTCGTTCAGATATTCCAATTTGTTATAGTACCACAGAGTAGGGACATATACTTTTGCTGCTGCTGCTCCCGACCTCTGTGATTCCAGGACCCTATTGCGATATTTTCTGTATGTGCCCCTAATTGGTCGCAATTTTAGTGTGCGCTTCCTGGAGGGTCGCATTGGACAAATTGGAGCATGATCTCCAGCGCTTCCTTCCTTGATCCTCTAATTTTGTTTTTTGTACTTTTTGTTTCCCATAGAGCAGACAGCTCCTTGTACCTATCCAGGAACTCACAAAAGAAGTCTGGATCCTTAAAAATATAAATTTTTTAACTGTGAAAGACAAAACACAAGACAAAAATCCTAATGTCAGTCCAGACTCTACTAATATTTATCCCCATATATAGGCCACAATCTCAAAGCAGTATAGGCCACTGATGACCCAAGTTCAAATGTTACCTTCGATCTCATGTTCGGCGCTTACTCCTGCCTCCGCTCACAGAACATAGTTACGACACATGCATTTTAGCTTTATATACACTGGGCAATGCGTGAAACTCCTCACACGTCCCCCATTAATGACGTTCTTTCTTGAATATTCCCCACCCCTTCTCTTTCGGCGCACTGTGGGAGACAACATGGCGGATTTACAGCAGGTGTCCAATAATTCCAATAATTCCACTAACGACGAGATAAGCCCGGACCCAGAAATGTCACGATCAAGGAGGAGATATAAAGCCTCAAATATGTCCTTTGCTGAGATGTCGGACATCTTGAAGCGGACGGATTATGATGGAAAGCATGGGCCGTATACCCACCCTAATTTGAGAAAGGACAAGATTATGAAGAAAGTTGTGAGGAGTCTGCACCGGAATTTTGGGGAACAATGATCCAAGGAGCAGCTGTGGAAACGCTGGTCAGACCTGAAACAGAGGGAGCAGGATCAGTATCTGAGGATAAAGAGAGTGCTCATTATTATTATTACTTCCATGTTGCTCCATATGCTTTGCTTTACTGTTGTACAGTTGAAAACCGGTCAGAGTAAACATCATTCGGCCACTACTAATACGATGTTGTTGTAGATACAGGGTTAACTAATTTTCTTTATGTCAATTTGTCTGAAAATAAGTTTAGTACATTGTTGTCTAGATATGTTTGTAACTAGAATGAAATGCAAACTTGATTCAGTGTAAAGGAGAGGACACTCAGCAGCTGTTTACACATCTGGACTCAGGAGCACTATAGTGAGGGACACCAGAACAACCTTTTTATGGTGTCCCACACAGGTGCTCCAGTGGATAATTGGGGTGTCTCCATGTGTGAAACTTCGCTCCAAAAGGAAAGTATTCCATCTTTGGTAATGGAAATGATCATGTCTTCAGCATGGAACAGACAATTGTACCCCACTTCCAAGTAATGTTTCATAATCCTATTTCTGTCCGCAAATATCTGTGTGCTAAGTATACCTTTTGTTTCATTCACATAGGGAATCGAAGACTGGGAGGACACCACTCAGAGGACACCAGGAACCCCACCCCTCCTAAAGAAGGGGATCAGAGAGAACCCCAACAAGATGAAGAGGTGGAGGAAGGAGAGGTGGAGTAAGGAGAGGTGGATGACGTGGTGGAAATTGTCACCACAACAGGTCAGTGTCTGTCACCACAGCTTCAGGTAAGAGATGTAGGCCTGCATATTTATAATACCTTGTTTTATTTTTTTAGGGGATGACCATGTTGGTGAAGAAGAAACTCCTTGTTTTTTCAACTGCTAGTGCACAAATTTTAATACAGGAAATCATGGCGTGTAGTCAAGAACTAGACAAGATGACAAATAATAAAAATCAAAACTTTAAGAACATGATTGATATTTTGGGGCGAATATAAAGAAAAACCAAATTGCCCCCCTTTTGTTATTTTCTGCAGTTGGATAATTTTTGAATACTTTCTTCAAGCCAAATTTAGAAGATGCACACAGTGTGTCAACATGTGCTATCTGCCATCAGGGGAAATTAATATACGTGTTTTGTGGGTGCAACCCCTTCCTCGCAACTCAAGTAGGTGAGAGGAAGGGTTTGCACCCCCAAAATACGTCCATTGATCCCCCATGATAGCAGATAGCACATGATGACATTAGGCATGGGATCAGGAAGGAAATCCACATTTCACATCCGTATTTGTGTGCATCTTCTAAATTTGGCTTGGACAGGGTGACATCACCCACTCTTCTAATAAAGGCACCATCAACACCTTGTTGACATACTAGAATGTCTGATATTGCCTTCACATTTTGTACGTTGAACTTTATAAATTACAGAGTTTTGTATGTTCTGTTTTGTTTTTGTTTTTTTGGTTTTTTTTTTTGTTTTTTTTTTGTTTACAAACTTTTTTTATTGTGTACAAAATAATGGTACAAATATTATGTCATGACATCAGAGAATTACAGTTTTTCAATCAATAATTATAATGATTTATGACAGAGTAACCGCCTTTGTTTATTTATGACAACATCTATTACATATAGAAAATAAATGATTCAGTAGTATTTTGAAATGCAGGGTAAATGTCGTTTATTCTATGTTCTATGTTCTATGTTTATTGTATGTTCTGTTTTGAAACATGCCTGTTAATGCAAAAATAAAGCCCCCCCCCCAAGTTGTATATATACCAAAATATTTTTGTAAAACGCACATGTGAATGTGCACGTAGTAAAATGTGGAAATTCTACAATGTGTGGCTTCTTCTTTCTATGGTCAATAATTTTTTTTGTAAAAATTGGTTGTTTACAGTGTCAATGGCAATTATTTACTAAAGGAAAATCCAATTGGCACTACAAGTGCACTAGGAGAACCTAGGAGACAGCTAAATAAAATAAACACAAGCAATAACACAAATTCCAGATGTTTTACGGACAAAATTAAAGTTTTATTTTAGGTCAAATCATGATTCTTCAGGCATAGCAATTGCCCCCCTACCATTAAAATAGTTGACATATCTTTGCCGCACATCACGGGCACTTTGGGGGGGCAAGCCTGTACAGACAGCTTCCAGGGACAGCACTCATATTTGGTCCTGAAGTGCGGCCTCAGGCCCAACTGATGCCACGTAATTTGGCAAATGATTCCGCAAAAAGTTGTGCAGCACACAGCACGCCATTACGATATGATAAGTTTATAAGATTTATAGAGGTCTGAAAAAGGTGGAACCGGCTGGCCAAAGACATTTTCAACTACTCTTCTGGCTCTGGCCAGCCAATAATTGAACACCCTCCTCTCAGGGGTGAGGGTCCTCTGGGGGAATGGCCTCATCAGATAGTTAGAAAGTCCAAAGGCTTCATCTGGCACAAAGACAAATGGTAGTCCCTCCACATTGTCTGACGCAGGTGGCAATGCCAGGTCACCACTCTGTAGAAGTCGGGAGAAATCCGTCTGTGAAAAGACTCCGCCATCAGACATCCGGCCATTTTTCCCCGTGTCCACATACATAAATTCATAGGTCGCCGACACCATCACCATCATCACTATACTGTGGAACCCTTTATAATTGTAGTAATAAGACCCCGAATGGGGTGGTGGGACGATGTGGACGTGCTTCCCATCTATTGCCCCGCCACAGTTGGGGAAGTCCCACCGCTGGGCAAACTGGGATGCCACATTCTGCCATTCCTGTGGCATAGAAGGGAACTGTGGAGTGAAAGATAAAAATAAGATATTAGTACTTTTGAACATTACATTGCAAGCAGATTATACAAAAACATTCTTGGCCAAAATCAGTATCACTTTTATTTAAAGGAGTATTTAAAGACAAAACTACAATGTTCACTTATCAGATTCCTCACCCCCTCTGATGGCCCATTAGAATAATTTGAGGGAGGGGGCGGGTTATATCTGTTTTTGGGGCCCTCAAAAATAAAGGCTCTGACACTCTGTGAGAAATGATAAGACAAACATTTGGAGACATTTTAGGGGGGGGGGGTAAAGCACTACAATGGAGCTGACAAACTACATTGTTAAGTGACTAGGCTAGGGGTGTATTTGCCAAGGCTAGCATACTGGAGAGGTTAGTTATGGGAAATATGCATGTAGGCCAAAAAAGAAGCATTAAAAGCTTACAGCATGCATGGGGACAAAGGGGACATTCACAGCATATTACAATCATGGTAATTAGGGAATGATGAAAGAAATACAACACATTAGCATACAACAATTACATAGAATATGATGTTAAAGGAGAAAACTTACCTTAATATAGTCCTCCTGCAGAACTTGTATTATGGCAGAACAGGTTTCTGGTGTAATGATCCCCAGAGCCTGGGGGGAGATGCCTGTCGTGAACTTCAAGTCCTGCAGACTTCTCCCAGTCGGCAGGTATCGCAACGTGGCGACTAGCCTCTGCTCGGCAGTGATGGCTTCACGCATGACGGTGTCCTGCCTCGTGATATAGGGGGATACCAAAGCCAACAGACGGTGAAAAATGGGGTCCGTCATCCTCAGATGATTCCTGAAGTCATCAGGGTTATTCTCCTGGATCTCCCGCAGCAGAGGCATGTGACAGCATTGATCCCGCTGGAGCAACCAATTATTGGTCCATGAACTCCTCACAGGGTTGTTCATGGACTGGACTTGGTTTAAAGCATAAACCCCCAAACCAAGCCTCAGCACAGCACGAACTCTACGACGAGTACGTACCGGCAACATGGCTAGTACAACGGTCGGATGGTCAGAACGAACTAACAGAACGCAATGAAGAACAGCAAGGCCTATGAAGAACGATCGGAAAATCAGAAACAAGCGGACAAGAACGCACTGAATAAACAGATACAAACTCACTACACGCACTGAAAGACAGATACGAACCCACAAGCACAAACTGAACCACAAAAAACGATCTGGAAAGAACGAAGACTGAAAAGCTTGAATCGTCTCTCACCAAACTTTTACTAACACAAGATCAGCAAAAGCAGACCAAAGGGTGGCGCCGTTTGAATGGAACTTCCCCTTTATAGTCACGTCGTACGTGTTGTACGTCACTGCGCTTTGGACGGCCGGTATTTGGCCTGAAGGTGTGCATGCAAGGCAGGCATGACAGGAATCCTGGCAGGAAAAACATTGTTTTTTTTCCGGCCGGGAAAACCGGCCGTGTGTACTAGGCATAAGGTTCATACATCACTGGAAGTTTGGATGCTCTGTTTCTTTGGACTAATCAAATTTATTATGTGATGTTTATATTCAATATTCTTTTTACCATTTGTGTATTGTATATTTGTAAGTATACATTATTATTTGAACACTTTTGTATCTCACAATATACACCCTGTATTACATTTTTTCTAAGGATTTAGCGGCACCCTATTTTTTATTTTGCATTTTGATTGTGTATGTGGTGAAACTACAGGTGTTGGCAGCTTTAATCCCTTGGTCACCTATAGACATATTGTCTGTATGGCTTTCTTTTTGCACATATATTTGGTCACTTCGTTCATTCGTTTGTGTCATTTCCTTGGCATAATATACTTTTTTGGCACATTTTTCTTTCTATTACACAGGGTCCTAAATAGATTTTAACATTATTGTATGATGTAAGCGTATATGATTTAAAGAAGAACTCCAGCTTTTCCTCCCCAAAACAACAGATGCATTGTGCTTGTAAATTAATTACAACCCCACTGTCATGTGTAACTTACCTCCTTTAGCTGTATACAGGGCCGCTGATAGGGGGGACCACCTGTAGGGGGCTCGGGCACACAGGAGGGCCCGTACAGCAAGAGGATCGGAGGAGCAGAGAATAAAGAATGACAGCGTCTCACCCAGCAAAGCCGGTTTCTCTCCATATCGCTCCCGCCGGCTTTCAGCTGCTAGGTGAGAGACACAGGGTTGGATTTAGGGGATGCCGGGGTGGGTTGTTATGCCCCCCCTGGCTGGCCGCAGCTGAGCTCCTTCCCCCACCCCCTCCCCGACCGCACTCACAGCTGGGATGAGGAGACGGCAGCTTGGAGCCTGGAGTGGTGAGAGAAGAAGTGCCAGCGAGAGGTGTGCTGTGTTTTGTTCTCCCCTCCTGTCAGAAGAGCGCTGGTCTTTACAGTACATGAGACCGGATCGCTCTTACTGTAGATCGCACGGCACTGTACACACACCGTCCCCATCCACATTTGTTGCTGCCCGGAGGTGAGCACTGAGCAGCCTTTGGAGGAGATGGGGGCGCTGTGTGTGTGTGTGTGTGTGTACAGTGCAATGCAATCTACAGTAAGAGCGATCCGGTCTCATGTACTATAAAGACCAGCACTCTTCTGACAGGAAGGGAAAAACAAAACACAGCACACCTCTACCTGGATGTGTTGGCATTGGCAAATGTAATGGAGATTTGGGGAGGGCGATATGTCTGAGGAGGAAGAATGGGGGGATATGTGCTGGGAGGAGAGATTGGGGGGCAGGGGGGTAATTTAGAGGGGGTTGTGCTAGAAGGGGGGATTTTTGTTTGGAAATTTGTGCACAGGGGCCCCGTCAGGTAGGCTGTACGGGGCCCCGTGATTTCTATAAGCGGCCCTGGCTGTATACAGCAGGTTCCTGTGTCTGTGATGTCACTCCTCCTCCTGGCTGAATTTCTAAGTAAACTGACTTTCCGTTTCCTTTCTTTGCCAGTCCTGATACTACATGTCCCATAAACCTTTGAGCCTCTGTAGCTTCAGGGCAGGTTATGGAAATCAATTGTATCAGTTTTGGGAAATGATGTGGGTGGGTCCTAGGGTTACTGTGGGTGTTTCTGGGCCTTCATGTGGGTGATGAAAGGTGTAAATGTGTCAAACCTCCTGTGTGATCCCTGTCTTGCAGCATGCCAAAGAATAATGGCTTACTGCAAGACTACAGAGGAAGGGCTATGGGAGGTTATTATTAGGGTGTTTCCTTCATATGTAAATTAATCACTTCACAGAGAGCAGGGCTCTGGGAGTGCAGGATCTGAGGGGTGGGACTCTCCCTGTTCACACTTGTTCGCATATTTAACTGGTGTATGATCTATGCTGGGATTGATCTTTCTTCTCAGTTCTAGGGAAAACAAAGTTTGAGTTCAGCTTTATGCATGTAGCGCCCTCCTCACCCCCCTCTTTGTCTTCAGCTCGTCTTTTCTCTTGTCTAGGGGTACCTTAGAGGGGAAGGGAGCGGGGACACCACGCCTGGCCTTCACCACAGGTGTCAGTGTGGTATAAGCAAAGTTCTTTTACCTTCGGGTCAGTGCTGTGCACCTGGAGCCTCCACCGAGAGTTACCTTGAACAATGTCTGTCAGGAAATGAGCCCCACACCATTAAAGTTCAACACTCCTTTATTCTTCTCGAATGAACACAATCCGTTGAACTCCCTTGTAGAAACAGAACAGAAAAGGAGGTGTGGATGCAAGTAGGCCCAGACACAATGTGTTCTCCACTTTCCTCCCTGAAAGTGGGTTGCGGTCTCCGAGCAAGGGGGGAATTTCCTTCCAGGCGGTCTCCGCTACACTCTCCCCCTGGTGGTTTGACACTGGTCCCCAGTGTCTGGAGTACATCATGCCCTCAACGGCTGACATAATCCAATCCAGAAACCGACTAACAATTGTACAAAAATAAACTTTAGAAAAAAACTACCCAACTGAAACATTGTGTCTGAGCCCTGTAATAAAAAGGGAAGAAGGAAGAGAGAAAAACAACAGCATTAAACCATAACTTTGAATCACATATTCACTTTTTACTTTTCCCACCCATCCTGACTAAGACCCACCCCATACTCAGTGGTCTTGATGAGATGCTCTCCTGCAGAGGGAAAAGAAAAGGGATTAGCACACATAACCCTGACACATGTATTCGTGTGAGAGAAAAGAAACTTCTCCTGGAAGAAATCCCTTTTCTCCAAAGAGTGAGTGCGTGAAAAGTGTTTAACGTTGCGCAACACTGCCACCTGGTGACAGCACCGCGGTAACTGCACCCGTGGAACTTTTCCTCTTCTCTTTGACCCTATCTACCCCAGAGTCTATGATCTCTTGTAGAAAAGTGAAGAACAACAGGAACAGTCATTCACTCCTTTGGACACAAAAGCAACGGGCCCCAGAAAGTTCAGCAGCATAACAAGAACTGAGTCTTTTCTCTCCTACAGGTAAAAGCGGGGATGCGGCAGAACAAGTGGCTTCAAGTGTTGATACATGGTCTCCAGATGATACTCCACATCTTTTCCTTCCTTGCGCCGGATCAACACTTTGTCTGCATGGATGTGCCGTCCCAACATCCACTCTGCCTTGCAGTCTATAAAACGTTGAGAGGCCTTTGGAGAGCATGCCAGCGGGCGTGTGGAATCTAAAGGTGGGTCCACACAAAGTCATTGTACCAACGCTCCCGGCACACTTCCACCTCATAGAGCAACTCCTTAGACAAGTTCGGGTACTCCCATTCGTACTCTGCAGCAAACTTCTGGCCAAATAGGCATTGTAGTCTCGCCAAAGGAGGCATGGTAGCTTTGTCCCCTTCGCCAGGTAAAACGATTGAGTCCGGGAGGCGAGGGACCTTGACCACATCTGGTCTGGGCATTGGTGCCCGCAACAGCAGTCTCTTTTCCCTGGTCTTGGGTACAGATGGTACCAGGGTTGTAGAGGCAGGCTGGGGACGGGACCTCTCTTCAGGCGCTGGTGCCTCCACCCAGGGTGTACTTTCCCCTGTAGACATGGGTGGATCCCTGATTCTGCGGGATGAAGCGAGAGGTACTTTGTCCCAGCCCTTTTCGGCAAACAGTTTGTCTATAGCCACGTCGTCTCCCATGTCCGAGAGCGACTCCAGGTCAGAGGTGTCACACTCCTCTGCGGGCAGGTACCCTGTAGTGGAGACTAGACATGTGCATTCGTTTTCGTCCGAATGCATTTTTGTCCGAATTTCAGCTATTTTCGTTATCGTTTTAACAAACGAAAACGAAAGCACAGAATCCGAAAACCGAAAGATCCGACATAAACAAATGCTTTATTTTCGTTTTCGTTGCTACAACAGTTCGATATAGATAGGAGATTCGACATGACGCTGACAATAACAATCTGTGTCTATCGAACCTGTGGTCGAATGTGCCTAACCTTAACTCTATTAGTCCAAGATTATTCTACATAGGAGAGAAAAGATTCGACATTATAGAGAAAAAAGATTCGACATAGGAGAGAAAGATTCGACATAGGAGAGAAAAGATTCGACATAGGAGAGGAAAGATTCGACATAGGAGAGGAAAGATTCGACATAGGAGAGGAAAGATTCGACATAGGAGAGGAAAGATTCGACATAGGAGAGAAAAGATTCGACATAGGAGAGGAAAGATTCGACACAGGAGAGGAAAGATTCTTCATAGGAGAGGAAAGATTCGACATTATAGAGAGAAAAGATTCGACATAGGAGAGGAAAGATTCTTCATAGAAGAGAAAAGATTCGACATAGGAGAGAAAAGATTTGACATTATAGAGAGAAAAGATTTGACATTATAGAGAGAAAAGATTTGACATTATAGAGAGAAAAGATTTGACATAGGAGAGAAAAGATTCGACATAGGAGAGAAAAGATTCGACATAGGAGAGAAAAGATTTGACATTATAGAGAGAAAAGATTTGACATTATAGAGAGAAAAGATTTGACATTATAGAGAGAAAAGATTCGACATAGGAGAGAAAAGATTTGACATTATAGAGAGAAAAGATTTGACATTATAGAGAGAAAAGATTCGACATAGGAGAGAAAAGATTCGACATTATAGAGAGAAAAGATTTGACATAGGAGAGAAAAGATTCGACATTATAGAGAGAAAAGATTCGACATAGAGAGAAAAGATCACTGCTTGTGGGCGGAACATTCGACCGGAAATGTATGATTGCAGAGTCGTACAGTTTCGCTGCTCCGTCGAATCTTCTTTGAACATTCGACAGACACCATAAGCCTTCAATGACAGATTTGACCTTAATTAATTCAGATTTTCGGACGAATGCAATTTTTAACGAAAAACGAAATAAATAAAAACGAATTTCGGGAGTAACTTAATAAATTTATTTTTCGGACGAAAACGAAATTCCGAAACGAAATATTTCAGTGTGCACATGTCTAGTGGAGACTGAGTTTTCACCTCTTCCCACACACCAAATCTCTCCGCCTGGCTTACCTTGGCCTTTACTTGAAATGGGACGTCTGGAACTCTTGTCGACGGATCCATCCGGGCCGGGCGTAAGCGGGCGAGACGGTCCACCACAACCGCTGGTCGGGGCTACCATGCCGGTCTTTCTCTTCGGTGGTGGACGCTGCTAGACAGTGGTGACCGAGTCAGCATCCTCGGATTTCTCCCGTTGAGTTTTCATGACCTCCTCTGCGGTCGCTGCAGTGTGCGCAGGGATGGCTGTCACAGCAGTGATTCCTCCTCTCTGAGTCGTGTTGCCCGCAGCACGGCCGGGGTAGATGGTTCTCGGCTTCTCAACCGCCGGATCCACTTCGAACAGAAACTCCCCACAGGCCTCACATCGCCCGAATGGCTTCAGTTGGCACACCAGTCCCGAACAGCCGGGACAAATCACACCCAGGGCCTCAACGTCCATGCACGAATACAGGGTGAATCGACCCCGTATCTGTTACCGGAGCAGCAGCAGTCAATGTCGTGGTGGAAGGGTGAACTGGAATCCACAATGTATGTCCGAACATGGCGACCTGTTGCTGAGCTGATCCATCGCACACTGCCAAGTTTTTGCGCCAACGTCCCACGTGTAGTCCTTCACACGTATTGGACTCCTCCCCTTTGCTCCAGTTCGCGGGCTTTTCTTCTTTTTTCCTTTTTGAATCACGCCCATGAACTAAGCGATGGGGGTGTGCCTGGTGGCGCAGTGCAAATAGAAACCCCCACGTGTACTACTTCACACGGCTGAGCTTCCCCCTTTCCTCGCTCTTCTGTGCAGGCCTTTCCCTTCAATGGGTCATGTCCACGACTTCAAGCACAGGGATGCACTTCGGCCAATGAAGGTCTGCCTACTCGCGTAACTCTTCCAGAAAACACGTTCAATTCCGTGGTGCACAAACACTATGCCGGACCCGAGCCCCCACGTGTAGTGCCCTCCTCACTCCCCTCTTTGTCTTCAGCTTGTCTTCTCTCTTGTCTAGGGGTACCTTAGAGGGGAAGGGAGCGGGGACACCACGCCTGGCCTTCACCACAGGTGTCAGTGTGGTATAAGCAAAGTTCTTTTACCTTCGGGTCAGTGCTGTGCACCTGGAGCCTCCACCGAGAGTTACCTTGAACAATGTCTGTCAGGAAATGTGCCCCACACCATTAAAGTTTAACACTCCTTTATTCTTCTCGAATGAACACAATCAGTTGAACTCCCTTGTAGAAACAGAACAGAAAAGGAGGTGTGGATGCAAGTAGGCCCAGACACAATGTGTTCTCCACTTTCCTCCCTGAAAGTGGGTTGCGGTCTCCAAGCGAGGGGGGAATTTCCTTCCAGGCGGTCTCCGATGAGAGGCTCACCCGTCACTGGCAATATGCTGCACCAGGTCTTCGAGTGAGGAGCTCCCCTCGGTCCATTACGCCTTCCGGATTCGGGTACCCACTCCCGGGGTTCCCTAGGATCTCCTTCCCTCGCGGAACTCAGTGTTGGGCACTGAGCTCCAGACCTCCATCCGAGTACCTCACCCCAGGCCAAAGGTGCCTGGGATGGAACACGACCTCCGGCTGTCCTCTAGGCCTAGGCCCGCCTAGAGAACCGTCACGAACCACCGCCCGCAGGCTGAAGGTGCCTGGGACTCAACCCCGTGACAAAGATGGCCGGCCCCTTTATACCCTCTCCCGGCAAGCATGGCGGGTTCCCCGCCCCACCATACCGCTGCAGAGGGAGGACAAAAAGGAGGCACAGCACACAGCAATGATTCAACCCCAGCCCAGGGCGACAGCGCCACCTGCTGGGCTGCAGGGAATTACACATCACTAATGTCTCTGCCAAGTTCAAATTACACCCGGGGAAAGTACATACCCGCTACATGCATTTTAAGCATTATATGTCTTAGGACATTATCATTGTAAGTATGTTGGAGTCATTGCATGCGCTCTGGGAAACCTGTTAGCATAGTCTGAAATCTGGTGTCAAAGATGAGCTGTGTCAGCATAAGTCATTGGTTCTGGTCATTGAGAAAGCCACCTTAATGCCCTCTACAAGATCAGATTCCATAAAGTAAATGTATTGTGGATGCAAAAAAAAAAATTCATTAAAGTGGTTGTTAAGTCACTTTCACATCGTCATACCATTCCCTCTGTTGTCCAATCCTGTGTGCCCCTGTGTGAGTGATTTATAAAAATAACATCACTCAGGAGAGGAGAGGAGAGGAGACAGAGTGCCAGCCGATCATGTGATCGCTGAGAAGAGCTGTGAAATGAGGTATAGCAGAATTTTTTCATAAATTACTCACACAGGGGCATTCAGGATTAGAACACAGAGGGGATGGTATGAAGATATGAAAGTTATTTGAGCAGCAGGAGTTGAGGGGGCAGGCACTGTCAAAAGCTGACAGGCAGAGAGGGAAGGGGGAGAGATCACAGAGGAGACAGATAGCAGGCTGCGGATGACAGAGGCACGTACGGATGACTTCAGTGTCAGGGCCTAGCAGCCCTGATATATCAGAGTCAGTGTACAGGGGGGAGGGTATAGCATACCTCCCAACCCTCCCGGATCCCGCGGGACTTTCCCACGATTTGAGGTAAGTCCCGCGGTCCCGCAATCAGGGCTGGATTCCCGCAACCCAGGGCTGGAACAAGTTCCAGCCCTGGGCTCCACTCCATAACAGTATCCTCAATGGGTGCAATATGTGTTCTCACACACGGCACCAAGTGAGGATTTTTGGGAGAATATCTGGCCGGCAATCTCTGCTCTCCCCCCCCCCCTCCTCAATGCAGTCACCGGTTGTTAGGACCGCCGGCGTTCCAGCAACCGATGACATAATCTGCAGGCCACCTTATAGCTCCACCCCTTTTCGGCTCCCGTTCCCACCTCTTAGCGGTCCCCATCACGTCTATCAGCAGCCCTGATCCCATCTGCCAGTGGCCCAGATCCCGGCCGCATCTCAAGTCAACTGCCCTGATTCTGACTGTCAGTGCTCCTGAAACTAAGGTAAAAGGAACTGAACTTTTCTTCTCACATGGAAGCACTCAACGTGCTTCTGTGTTTTAGCGCCAGGCACTCAGGGGGATCATGGCCCACATTTGCTGGTGGGTGCCCTGGATCCCAGCGCCACAACTGCCCGCATTGCTGCCCTCGCATTGGGGATGCCTTAGGTGTCTTTCCCTGCCTGTCAGGACTGTAAGTGCAATGGGGGAGGCAGCTGGGGCAACATTCAGAGGGGCGCAGAAAGTCCTGTGCGGGTAAGACTGTGGAACAGTGAGTGCAACGGTAAGGCACGTTAGGCTGGGGAACATGTGCGCCTCATGTCCTGTCTATACAATGAATGCGGGTGAGAGCACTGTAGTCCTCAGTCACTGAGGAGTGCTAGTAGGACTTGTCAGCACGGGAGCAGTCCTCATTGTTCCCTGATACAGTGCACCCCTCTCTGTGCATGGCATCTTCTGGTGGGCGCATCCCTTCTACCAACAGGTGATTATCCTGCACGGACCTGGGTAATAGCAGGTAAGTGGCTTCTCTCCTTCCTGTGCTGTCCAGGGGCGGATCCAGAGTCTTTTCTCGGGAGGGGCACTGCCAAAAAATGTTTTTTTGTGGGAAATTTATCGGGGAAATGGCTGGTGTCGGCGCTTCAATCATCCCGGTTGTTATGGTGTCAAGATGATTGAAGCGCATTATTTCTATTATTACATTGTAATATAAAATTAAATAGTTCAATGCAGAATCAGTGGGAGCCCCGAGTGTGTCACTTGCCACCGTCGCCTGCAATTTGTGGGAGCCCTGAACGTGTCACTTGCCACACGTTGCGGATTGTCACTTGCCACATCACCTGCCACATCTTGTGGATTGTCACTTGCCACACCTTGTGGATTGTCACTTGCCTCATCCCCTGCCACACCTTGCGGATTGTCACTAACTTGCCTGACACAATTTGCGGATTGTCACTTGCCACGTCGCCTGCCACACCTTGCGGATTGTCACTAACTTGCCTGCTAAGGTGTAGTTTTGGTTGTCTCTTGCTATGTCCCAGACTCCCAGAGTCAGGCAGCAGAGAGATAATGTAATCTCTCTGCTGCCTGCACAGTGAGGGCGGAAGTCACTACAGGAATGCAGGGCAGGCACGGGCGGTGAGAGATGATCTCATCTCTCTGCTCCCCCGCTCCTGGATAGCTGATTGGCCAGCTGCCACACTGAGCCTGCTCTCTCACTCTCACCTGCGCTGCGAACACACTGAGCAGCACGGTCTGCCCACGAACCGCGCCGCCCGCCCACAAACCGCGCCGCAAGTGGAGCCGCGCGCCTTCTTACCCGTCTGTGGAGCCGCACGCTATCGCACCTGCCCGCAGATTGCTAAACGCCAAGCGGCCCAGGTGTTAGCAACGAGTGCAGGGAAGAGGCTCCACCCACCTCCTCCTCCGCTCCTGGTATCGTGTCAGTGCGCCGCGTAACTACATTAGATGAGTCCCTCTCTCAGCGCTGCTGATCGGCTGATGTGAGAAACTGAGAGAGAGACTCAGAGAGGCAGCGGCAGCCGCAGAACAAGTACTGTATATACTCGAGTATAAGCCGACCCGAATATAAGCCGAGGCACCTCATTTTACCCCAAAAAACTGGAAAAACGTATTGACTCGAGTATAAGCCTAGGGTGTCCATCTGCATGCCTCACTGTGCCTCACTTTGCCTCACTGTGCCCATGCTTCACTGTGCCCATGACTAGACTGATGTTTAACATGGGAGTCTATAGAAGGAGTGCCCGGCTTTGAAAAAACGGTTCTCCCCGGCCGTAGGTCTCCCAGACACCATACTTTGCACACTTGTAGGGGAGACATGGGGCTACATGTGTGCCAAGTTTGGGGTCCAGGGGACCTACGACCGGTCGGTACCGGGTTCGAAAATTCACCGGAGAAATTACCGTTTAACATTGGAGTCTATGGAAGGGGTGCCCGGTTTTAAAAAATCGGTTCTCCCCGGCCGTAGGTCTCCCAGACACCATACTTTGCACACTTGTAGGGGAGACATGGGGCTACATGTCTGCCACATTTGGAGTCCAGAGGACTGGCCAGCCGGCCAGTACCGGGTCCCCAAAGTCTGGGCGATCAGGCGCCAAAAAAAAAAGCAGAGCAAGCAAGTGAGTGTGACAGATGGTCTCGGGGGGGCAATTGCCCTGTTACCCCCCCTGGATCCGCCCCTGGTGCTGTCATGGCTGTGTCATCATCCCCTGTGTATTGGGTGTGTGTATACTTAGCTGTACATATAGAGGGTCACAGCTTTCCTGGATTCCTCCTACCTTTGCAGGCAGGCTTGCTCAAAACTTATCTCTGCCGGGTTAGCCCCCCCTTATCAAAATTTTTGAAAAAATCTTATGCAGTTTGTTAGATCTTTGTTAGATCAGGTTAGATCAACCGTTGTTTGCGTTAGATCTCACACAGAAGAAGCAATATTAACAGTTATTTGCTGGGGGGGCTAACCCATCATCAGCCCCCCCTTATCAAAAAATTGACCAAACAATTAGCTATTTTGGAAGCTATTTGTTAGATCCGGTAAGATCAAGTGGTTTTAACGTTAGATCTCACATAATTAGAGACTTATTAAGTGATTAATGAGGGGGGCTGGCCCCCCTTATCAAATTTTCTGGCCAAAAATCATTCAGGCTAATAGATATTCGTTAGATCCGGTAAGATCAAGTGGTTTTAACGTTAGATCTCACATAATTAGAGACTTATTAAGTGATTAATGAGGGGGGGCTGGCCCCCCCTTATCAAATTTTCTGGCCAAAAATCATTCAGGCTAATAGATATTCGTTAGATCCGGTAAGATCAAGTGGTTTTAACGTTAGATCTCACATAATTTCAGAGATATTCCACATAAAAATACTGATATTAGGTGGTACATAAGGATGGGTTGGCCCCCCCTTATCAAATTTTCGGGCCAAAAATCATTCAGGCTAATAGATATTCGTTAGATCCGGTAAGATCAAGTGGTTTTAACGTTAGATCTCACATAATTTCAGAGATATTCCACATAAAAATACTGATATTAGGTGGTACATAAGGATGGGTTGGCCCCCCCTTATCAAATTTTCGGGCCAAAAATCGTTCAGGCTAATAGATATTCGTTAGATCCGGTAAGATCAAGTGGTTTTAACGTTAGATTTCACATAATTTCAGAGATATTCCACATAAAATTACTGATATTAGGTGGTACATAAGGACGGGTTGGCCCCTCCTTTTCAAATATTTGGGCCAAAAATCATTCAGGCTAATAGATATTCATTAGATCCGGTAAGATCAAGTGGTTTTAACGTTAGATCTCACATAATTTCAGAGATATTCCACATACAAATACTGATATTAGGTGGTACATAAGGACGGGTTGGCCCCCCCTTTTCAAATTTTCGGGCCAAAAATAATTCAGGCTAATAGATATTCATTAGATCCGGTAAGATCAAGTGGTTTTAACGTTAGATCACACATAATTTCAGAGATATTCCACATAAAATTACTGATATTAGGTGGTACTGTCACGAACCGGACTGGCGGCTAGTGGGAATACAGGAGGTGGATCCTCTGTACCATAGAGGGGATGACACGAGTCGTACTGAGGGACCGGTTCTAAGCAGCTACCGGTTTTCACCAGAGCCCGCCGCAAGGCGGGATGGACTTGCTGCGGCGGTAGCAACCAGGTCGTGTCCTCCAGTAGCTACTCAACCTCTCTGGCGGCTGAGATAGGCGTGGTACAAAAGGACTAGGCAGAGGCAAGGTCAGACGTAGCAGAGGGTCAGGGCAGGCGGCAATGGTTCGTAGTAGACTTGTGCACAACGGAAAAATTTGTTCCGTTTCGGTTAGTTTCTTTCCGGTCCTGTTGATTCGTAATCATTCGTAATTTTGCTAGACGGGATTTTTCGTGTTCGGACTCATTCGTATTTTTGCAAGCGACATTTTTCGTTGAATTTTTTGTTGCTTTATAATTCGTACTTTCGGTAGAGTACGTTGTTTTTCGTTGATTCTGGACACAACTCCTACTTTCGTAACTTTTTTTGGGTTCGTTGATTCGTAATTTTCCGTGTCTCTCTCACAACGACGCTGCCTATTATGCCTAATGTGCTTCGAATGGATTTGTACTTTTCTAAATACATAGCGGTTATTTGTAACGATTCGAAATCTCGTATTTTACTTTCGTTTTTTACATGCGGCTATAGGCTCCGCCCCTGTACACCATTTTGAGAGGGTTCAGCATGGTGAGGGAGAAGCAGAGAGCAGAGCAGAGTGAGTGTTATTGTGCTTCGAATGGATTCGAAATCTCGTATTTTACTTTCGTTTTTTCATGCGGCTATAGCCTCCGCCCCCTGTACACCATTTTGAGAGGGAGTTCAGCATGGTGAGGGAGAAGCAGAGAGCAGAGTGAGTGTTATTGTGCTTCGAATGGATTCGTACATTCGTAACTTTTTTCATAACGAATTATGCCGAAGACCTTCGGGCATTCGCTATTTTGCGGTATAATTTATTTCGGATTCGGTTTTATTCGTAATTGCTCTGTTCGGAAATTCGAATGCTTCCGAATGTCCGAAAGTTGCTAAATTCGGACGAATTTCGATTCGTTACGAAACGAATTGCACAAGCCTAGTTCGTAGTCAGAGACAATGGCAGCAGGTCAGATACACAGGCAAGGCAACTCGCAAAACGCTTCCACAGGGTACTAAGACAACAAGATCCGGCAAGGACAGGAAGGGGAAGTGGGTTTATATATGTTTTGGGTGTTTACACAGTAATTGGACCAGGCACCAATCAATGGTGCGCTGGCCCTTTAAATCTTAGAAGGCCGGCGCGCGCGCGCCCTAGAACGCAGCGGGGCCGCGCGCGCCGGGAAGGATCAGGCGGGGGAAGGTGAGAAGGATGGGATGCGATCCGCGGACGGAGATGTGCCACCGTGTGGATCGCATCCCCGCCAGTGACAGAGCAGCGCCCACGGCCAGGAGGGCTGACTGGGGCGCTGCAGGGGGACTGACGCCATGAGCGCTCCGGGAAGGATGGGACACCCGGAGCGCTCGGCGTTACAGGTACATAAGGACGGGTTGCCCCCCCTTATCAAATTACACAGTACACACCTGACAGTGACACAAGGCCTGTCTGGTGCCCCAACCACCTTCCAAAGGCTAATGGAGACTACTGTGGGTGACATGAAACTGATCTAGGTGTTGGTGCACTTAGACGACATCATCGTTTTCGGCAAGACCCTGGAAGAGCACGAAGAGCATCTGGAGAAGGTCCTGAAGAGACTGCATGATGAGGAGGTTGAAGCTGTCTCTGGAAAAGTGCCAGTTTTACCAACCCTCAGTCAACTACCTTGGCCATATTGTGTCTGCCAACAAAGTGGCCACCGACCCCAGAAGCTGGAAGCTGTCACCTCCTGGCCGAGGCCTACCAACGTGACTGAGCTTAGGTCATTTCTGGGATTCTGCTCTTATTACAGAAGATTTGTCAAGGGATTCGCTAAGACGCTGACCCTGATCTGGCGAAGCCTGTCAGACCAGCTGGAGGGCCCAGAAAACCCAGAGAGTCCATTCAGGAACAATGGACTCCGAAGTGTGAAAAGGTTTTAGGCAGCTGAAGTGAAGCCAAACAACAGCTCCTGTTCTGGCCTATGCAGATCCAACCAAGGGTGGGTTAGGTGGGGTGCTATATCAAGAGCATGACGGTCATCTACGGCCTGTTGCCTACATGAGTCGGAACTTGGCCCCCCGCCGAGAAGAACTACCCCATGCACAAACTTGAGTTCCTGGCCTTGAAGTGGGTGGTGGTGGATAAGCTGAGGGATTATCTATATGGAGCGGAGTTCGTGATCAAGACTGACAACAATCCTCTCACCTACATCCTCACTACCACCAAGTTGGATGCCACGGGTCACAGATGATTGGCTACTCTATCAGGGTTTATTTTCAGCCTGAAACAAGATGCGGATGCTTTGTCAAGAAGGCCCCATTGTTCCAGAGACCCCCCAGCTGACACCTGAAGGGGTACGAACCTTATGTCCAGGAGCAGAACATCAAGCTGGAGAAGGATCCAGGGCCGAAGACATTGGAGTGTCAGCCACTGGTGTCCCCAGATGTTATTGCAATGTCACCCAAGTCGGGGATAAAGGTCTGCCCGAAGCTGTCAAAGAATGACCTGCAGAGGGACCAGTTGGAGGACCCTCCCTGCAGCTTGGCATTGAAGGCCTTGGAGAGCCAACGCCCTGACTTGCTCCTCACTGACTCCCCAAAGGAAACCCGTCTGCTGCACAGAGAGTGGGATCAGTTTCAGGTGCACCAAGGGTTGGTCTACCGAAGGGGCCCCTCTGACGATTCTGAAAAAAAATTGCAGCTATTCCTACCTGAAAAACATAGGGAGACAGTATTAACTGCCCTACATGACAACCATGGCCACCTATTGCCCAAAAGGACTTTTGACCTGGTGAGGGACAGGTTCTACTGGCCCTGCATGCAGGCTGAAGTTGAGGACTATTGCCACTCCTGCATCAGATGTATCCAAAAGAAGACTTTGCCTCACGAGCTGCCCCAATGGGCCATCTTCGGAGTCAGGGACCCATGGAGCTGGTGTGCATTGACATTCTGTGCTTGGAGCCTGATTTTAGCGGGCAGGAAAATATCCTGGTAGTGACTGACCATTTCACTCGGTATGCCCAGGCGTTTTCCACGAGGGACCAACAAGCATCCACGGTGGCCAAGATCTTTGTGGAGTAATTATTTGTGCACTATGGTCTGTCCCAACGCATCCACTCTGATCAGGGGAAAGATTTTGAGAGTAGTCTCATCAAGAGACTTTTAGATCTGTTGGGCATCAGGAAGTCTAAAACCACCCCGTATCATCCTCAAGGAGATCCTCAACCAGAGAGATTCAATCAAACCCTCCTGGATATGCTCGGAACTCTAAATTCAGAACAAAAACAGCACTGGAGCAAGCATATAGTGGCTATTGTGCATGCTTATAACAGCACCGCCAATGATGCCACAGGTTACGCTCCCTATAGTTTGATGTTCGGATGGTAGGCCCGGCTGCCAGTTGACTTGGCCTTCGGCACATCCCTCGACCATACCTCAGCAACTTCCCGCTGGAAGTTGCAGCCCTATGTCATTTGCAAGCATCTGCCTGGACTCCCAGTATATCAAATCCGGCCAGAGGGAAGCACAGGACTTGGCATCGCAATCATCTGTTGCCTCTGTCAGAAGCAGTTCATGTGCCACCACATCCAGATTTATAGTCCACACCCACGGCCTCTCAAAGATCCCAGCCTGTGACTAGATCTCACTCTCAGTCTGTACCCCTTGCTGAAGATGAAAACCGCGAGGCAGGACAACCTCCCCTCCTATGCTAATTGGTTGGATATTCCTCTGCCATGGTTTTATGCAGATGCAAATTGTATGCTTTCCTGTGCACACTAACCTGTTTTTTTTTTTTATGTGTGTATATCAAAAGCATGTAACAGGTCATAGACTCTTTACCACCTTTGGCGGACCTAAGGTTTTTTGGTGGGAGGAGTGTGTAGCGGGGGCTGCTCTGTCTCCCATGGTCCCACACCTCCCTCCATTTCTGCCAGGAACCGTCGGACTGAATAGACACTGACACAGGCACTCACTGAGGGAGATCACGCCTGCCACTACCTGTGGGGGATTTCTCCCCCTGACTCTCCTCTTCCTTGAGTGACGAGCAGCGCTCACTCACGGGCATCAGACGGCTCTGCTCTCTTCTCTGTGTTCCTATTGGCAGGGAGAGGAAGTCAATCAAGCAGCAGCAGAGGACCACAGGACATAAAGGCTCATCACAAAATGGCACCATTGATTTTTACTGGGGATGGAGCTACTACTTCTGCTTTGAAAGAAGGGGGCTAGCAAAATACTTAAGCTTGTTGGTCTGAGAAGAGATCACCATGAGGCTGGGAGGTGAACGGAGGTGTGAGAAGAGACTACAGGCATCCGCTGAAGAACCATCCAAAGATGGTTGCAGAGACCATCCAGAGACGGTTGAAGATGGATGTACCTTCTGTAAAACCTAATATCCCTATTTTTATGTGAAATATCTCTGAAATTATGTGAAATCTAACGTTAAAACCACTTGATCTTACCGGATCTAACGAATATCTATTAGCCTGTGTAGTGCCCTGCTCGTATTGGGTAGGTGCTAGTGTAAATTTAGTTATCTGAGCTGTCGTTTAGCTCAGAACAATTGTACCAAATTATGGTCTCTATTCCAGTTTAGCTGGGCTGCACATTTTCCACCTGACTGTAGGTGTCGTTGTTACTACAGGTCAAGGTTGGAAATGCAGTAGGCTGGATGCATTGGGTATTCCTTTCCCGGAGACAGCGCAGTGGGAGTGGTGACCCCGCTGTGCATTCTGGGAGAGGGTACTCCGGGGTCTTCCGATCCTGACCTGACGGCCCTCCTGGCCTCAGGGATGTGTTAGTCGTTTTCTGCCTCGGGGCCTGTAGGCCCGAGGCTCTGTTGCTGAGAGTAGGCCCAGGAGTTTCTGGGGGCCTACTGATCTCTGGATGGTCCCGTGTCGCCTTGCCTGAGGGAAGGGACCGAACAATTGAGGGCTCAATTGGAGGACGCATCCGGATAAAAATTTGCCTCGCAGTGCTGCCGGCAGGCTGAAAGATCCTGGCACTGTGTGTTATGTTTTCAGAACTTTATCAAGTGAGTGATTACCCAAGTCTGTGGCAAAAACTATTTGTATTCTTCAAGTCTGTGGCAGAGACTTTTGGCCGAGCACCGCACTGGCTGCTAGGTCAGTGAGAGAGGCCTATCTGGTGGTTGCTATATCCAGTGTGGAGACTGTTTGTCCTCTGGATTAAGAAGTACCCGTGATCCGCAAGCAAGGTACCTGAATCCCCCCCTAACCCTCCATCTCTCTGTTAATAAAACCCTTGAGAAAAAGAGACTGAGGCCTCGTACACACGACCGATTTTCTCGTCGTAAAAAACACGTAGTTTTTTTCGACGAGATTCTTGTTAAGCTTGTCGATTTTCTCGTCAAGCTTTCCATGCGTACACACTGACAATTTCCAATTTCCTCGTTGTTCTCCGCGGTCACGTCCAGCACGTACGCTGGCACTATAAAGGGGAAGATCTTTTTTCTTGGCGCCACCCCTTGGGCTGCTTTTGCTGATCTCGTGTTACCGCGTGTGAAGTAAAAGTTTGGGAAGAGACGATTCGCGCTTTTCAGTCTTCGTACTTTTCAGATAGCTTTCTGCGGTTCAGTTTGTGCTTGTGGGTTTGTATCTTGACTTTCAGGGCGTCTAGGCAGGTCGTATCTGTTTTACAGTGCGTTCTTGCCTGTTCGTTTCTGTTTTTCAGTTCGTTATTCATAGGCCTTGCTGTTCTAAAGTGCGTTCTGTTCTGTACGTTCTGATAAGACGACCGTTTCTTAGCCATGTCGCCTGGACGTTCTCGTCGTCGAGTTCGTGCTGTGCGTGCGCTTGGTGTTGGTCTGCTTGTTTTGGACCAAGACCAGTCCATGAATGGTGTGAGGAGGAGTTCATGGACCAAGAATTGGTTGCTCCAGCGGGACCAATTCTGCCATATGCCTCTGCTGCGGGAGATCGTCGAGAATAATCCTGAGGACTACAGGAATTTTCTGCGGATGTCTGACCCCATTTTTCAGGAACTGTTGGCTTTGGTGTCCCCCTATATTACCAGGAAGGACACCGTTATGCGGGAAGCCATCAGTGCTGAGCAGAGGCTCATCGCCACGTTGCGTTACCTGGCGACAGGGAGAAGTCTTCAGGACTTGAAGTTCACGACAGGCATCTCCCCCCAGGCTCTGGGCCTCATAATCCCAGACACCTGTTCTGCCATTATACAAGTCCTGCAGGAGGACTATATTAGGGTAAGTTTTCTCCCTTAACATCACATTTTATGTATTCCATGTATGCTAATGTATTGTATTTCTTTCATCCTTCCCTAATTACCATGATTGTAATATGCTGAGAATGTCCCCTTTGTCCCCATGCATGCTGGAAGCTTTAGATTGCCCCTTTTTTCTCCTCCATAAATATTTCCCTTCACTAACTTTTCCAGCAGGGGCGCCTGTTGCTCCAAATGTTTGGGGGTCCCACCCCAATTTATGAACTAAACTTCCTACTTTTTTGCTCAGGTGCCTATTAAACGCCCCCAGTTGTCCCCTCTAATGCAGCCATTTTGTTCCCTCCAATGCAGCCATTTAGTCCCCTCTAATGCAGCCAGTTTCCCCCCAGCCCTGCACTTACCTTCTTGTGGTCAGCGCCATCCTTCTTCTGTCCTTGATGTGTTCTCCTTCCCTTGATGTTGCATCAGCCAATCATGTTACCATTAAACAGACTTGGTGAACATGATTGGCAGAGCAGCCTGCCAGTGTTTCCCCAAGGAATGCCCCCCCCCGCGTCCCCTATTTTACTTTTAGGAAGCCAATTACATCCCTCAGGTTGTAATGTGCAAGACTATTTTACTACCTGTTTCTGCTATGCAATTTGAACCCCCTAAATGCCGCAATTATTCATATGTCGGTCGCTTTACAAGAGGCCATCCACCTGAATAGTGGGCGGCATAGACAATACATAGGTTCATGCAACACATGAACCTATGTATTGTTCTGAGTGATGGGCACAGGAGAGAGGGGGCAGTGCTCCAGCGCCCACTCTGGACGCACCGCCACTGCAATGCTATCCTGTGGCCAAACACATCTCCCCCCCCAAAATAATTTAGTAATGGCCCATCAGAGGGGGTGATGAATATGATAAATGAGCCTTCCATTATACTTATTTTAAACACCTTAATAAACGTAGAATTTGATTGATGTTGGCCTCTAATGTTTTTTTAGAGATTTTCCTTGTAATGTATGATTTTTGTATTCTAATATTATTTCATCTTGTTTCACTCCACAGCTTCCTTCCACGCCACAGGAATGGCAGACTGTGGCATCGGAGTTTGCCACGCGGTGGGACTTCCCCAACTGCGGTGGTGCTATAGACGGGAAGCACGTCCGCATCGTGCCGCCACCCCGTTCTGGGTCCTACTACTACAACTACAAGGGGTTTCATAGCATTGTGCTGATGGCGGTGGTGTCAGCACGGTATGAATTCCTCCATGTTGATGTAGGGAAGAATGGCCGGATGTCCGATGGGGGATCCTTCATCCAGACGAAGTTTGCCCTCCGTCTCCAGAGTGACGACCTTGCATTGCCACCGGATGCAGGGAATATTGAAGGACTCCCCTTTGTTTTTTTGGCTGATGAAGCCTTCGGACTCGGACGGCATCTTATGAGGCCATTTCCTCAGAGGACCCTGACCCCAGACAAGAGGGTGTTCAATTACCGGCTGGCCAGGGGCCGAAGAGTTGTCGAAAATGCCTTTGGCATAATGGCCAGCCGGTTCCGCCTTTTTGTGACTTCAATACACTTGGCGGACTACAAAATAAACTATGTCGTATTATGCTGCTGTGTGCTACACAACTTTCTGAGCCAAAAATCAAATTCCTATATGGCCTCAGTTTTGCCAGAGGCTGGACTTTCCCCTGCAAATCCCCTGCCGGGCCTGGAATCTGCCCGTCCTGGCTTGCCCTCCCAAAATGCCCGTGAGGTTCGGGACAAATACATGGAGTATTTCACGGGTAGGGGGGCAATTCCTATGCCAGCCTATGTCTAAGGATCCAAATAAAAAGCTTGTTTAAACCTTTAATTATTTGTTCTTTCCTGTCTCCTAGTTTGTCTTAGTGCATTTGTAGTGCCAAGTGTATTTTACTTTACTAACTAACAACCATTTCACTATGTAACCTTACAAAATAACCAAATAAGCTTAGAGGGTATTATAAAAAGAAGCTACACGTTGTTTGTGGTCAAATATTTTACTCTGTGCACATTCACACCATTTTTAGTTTTTTCTGTTTTTTTGGGTTGGCCTGGCCACAAACCGGCAATTTTTTGCTTATGAAAATACAAAAATAACAGTTGCATTCCAAAAATACAACATTGGATACCTCTGAGCAATCTGAGACATTCACTTACACAAACTATGTCTCTATGTGCCCGTCCTAATATGGGGTCCTGCCACCCCTTGCCCAGCCAAAAATTGAATATGCACACATTTGGGATTTTTTTCATCTAGGAAGTTTACAATCCTGATCCCTATTGTCAACATGTGCTATCTGCCATCAGGGGTGATCAATGGACGTGTTTTGGGGGTGCAACCCCTTCCTCAGTTCACCGACTTTAGATACGAGGAAGGGGTTGCACCCCCAAAAGACGTACATGGATATCCCCTGATGGCAGATAGCACATGTTGACACACTGTGTGCAGATTCAATTTTTGGCTGGTTTGATTGTCAAAAATATTCTAAAATGTGCAATAACAAACATGTAAAAACAAATGTGTTTGGATGGCTTATTGAATTCTCCCCAAAACATCGAGAATGTCTTTAAATGTTTGTTCCATCACATGGATTCTTTGTTTAATTAGGTCCAGTTCCGTGCTACATTCCATCACTTGCTGGATGAGGCGGAGGGCACTGTCAGCAGAGAACCGTGTACTATCCTTCACAACATTTATATCCCCTAAAAACAAAAAACAAAAGGTATTATAACTCTGCAGGCCTACATCTCTTGCATAAAATTAAATATATTGCGCAACCCTGTAAAAGGCAAAACAAAGTGCCAAACAAAATATTGATGACCTGAAAAAAAGTGCAACTATGTGAATATACACTTGAAAAAGTCCAATTACTGATGCTGCTCCAGCAGCATACACATGAAAAGTTCAAAAGAAAAAATCCATAGAAAAAAATGCCACCAAAGTGTGTAAAAACACCAAAGTGTATAAAAAGGACAGCAGATATGGATCTTCAAACATGGGTATAGACTTCAGCGGCAAAGAATGTATACACAGGAGGCTTACCAGAACAGATGGGTCCCTATTACGGGGACCAAACGGGCTCAGCAGAGAAAACCGATCAAGGTGTCAGCGATGTGATCCTATGGGTCCTCGCTCAGCTCCAGCACCGGTCAGCAAACGTTGGTACTCCCCACAGTTGTGCAAACACTCGTCCAGCGTGATGTTTTTTTCAGAAGGAAAGATAATAAAGAGGCTTCATGGTGTAGATTTGTTTAAAAAGACAAATACCCTTTATTGCAATGTACGGGTAAATAGATATCCATACACGATAAAAACAAACGTTTTCAAAAAGGCACTGCAACCCCGCCAGGCGTCAGCCAATCAGCTGGGGGCGTGGTGACGTCAGGGTCCTGAGCTCCACCCTACGCTGCGTTTCTCCGTAAGAGGCGTCGTCTGGGAAAGGAGGCTGGATCGAGACGTCACGCACCACGATATTTATATGCAAGGCAGGAGAGTGACACCGGAAGTCCCGATGATTCCATCGGATCATCAGTTCCCCGGCGCACTGTACCCTAAACATAGCGGGCGAACACCGCAACACAGAGGTATCATCCTGCATGTCAGCAATGTGCACCTCGCTTAGTCAGTATCTCTGAAGAGATACAGTAAATAAAAAATACATCTGAACATTAAACATAAAACATTATGATTGCAATATAGCTCCCTATTGAAAAAGTACAATTTTTACAATTGCAACCATACTTATAGTAAATGTAAAACAATTTATAAAATATTGTAAACATTTAACCCTACGTGGTGCTGTACTCTGGGAAAGGGTAAATATTTGACAAAATGGAACTACATTTGATAATGCTAGCTCATAAAATTACCCCCCACACCCCAACAGTGTCCGCAGACCCAACGGGCACTGAGAGGGGTGGTGCAGCAAACACACATAAAACACCTGGGTACCTATACAATACAAACCTATGTCACAAAAAGGGGGCCACCTCACCTCCTAACAATGCCAGTGCGTATTACGCAGTGCGCATCGAGGAAGTTCGGCACACTGGGCATTCCGTGACATAAATTATCATATATATAATGCCTAAAGATTGCATATATTCAAAATACATAATGAAACAATCCTGTACATATATATAAAAAACTGAACCTCCTGATCATATTTATCTCACCAAGGAAGCCTATGCTTACCCAGCCCCATTGTACTACAGTCCCCCCTTGGCTATCCAAAGATACCAAAATAGTAGGGGGGGGGGAGAATAAAAGGGCAAATGGAAAAAAGGGGGGAAAATGTACACATATGTGCATGTGTGCATATGTCTATTGAGCATGAAGATGGTAATTATGTATAAAACATACAGAAGCATGGAAGAATATATATATATATTGTGGATACTGTAAATGAAACTGGTGGTTTTGATGGGACCCATCAGCTGTTGTTGATGTAACAGTTTATGTCCCATTCAATGTTAAGGCCCCACGGGCTATAACACTGTATATCAAAGATCCACTGAGTCTCCCTGCGAGAGATTTGGCGTTTCAAATTGTCGCCTCTCCAGTGGGGGACATATTTCTCAATGCCAACCACTTCCAACAAAGAGGGGTCTCTATTGTGGCATTGGCGAAAATGCCACGACACGCTGTGTTTCCTAAAACCCCTGCGTATGTTGGACAGGTGTTCCCCTATTCTGACTTTTAGGGCGCGAGTAGTCCTTCCAATATATTGAAAACCGCACGGACAACGCAAGAGGTAAATTACTCCCGTTGTACCGCAGGTTATAAATTCTGATATGTTGTATTGTTGAGAGGTGACATGTGAGGTAAAGGTAGAAGTTCTCAAGGTTTTGGATGTTCTACACACCTTGCCACTCCCAAAAAATCAAGGAGGTAGAATGCCAGGGTGTATTTAATCTCAGTGGGGAAGAACTGACCAGAGCAGAAAAAATCACTCTCAATCAGGGATTAAAATATGCACCTAGGAAGCCTTTAAACAAATTCCAAATGTTCTTAGACGTACAAAAATACGTTAGGAAACTAAGCATCAAACGCCATTTTCTGTCCAATCCTATTATTAGAAATGGTAACCAAGAAGAAGGGCCCACCAGGGGGGGAACTGGATTAAGGAATGCATCTCTGTTTAACCCCCCAGGGAAACCAGCTCCTAGCATAACGGTGTTTAAAGACCTCGTGTTGCAGGACCTGTTGAAAATTAAATTCAAAAAAGAGAAACCAAAAAGTGCTGAGGAAGGAATTTCGTCCCTATGTAAAAGGAAAAATTTGGTGATTAGACCGGCGGATAAAGGGGGGGTGGTAATACTAAAGAAGGAGGATTACCTGAAAGAAATGGAGGTTATCAATATTTTGTTTGGCACTTTGTTTTGCCTTTTACAGGGTTGCGCAATATATTTAATTTTATGCATATGTGTTTTTTGGCTGAGTATTCCAGCTAAAGGTTTATTTGCAGCACCAGTCATATTCTTATTTAATTCTTATTTAATTTTGTGTGCTAGTTTTTTGTTATATCACTTATGCACACACGTTTTCTTTTGCCATTGTTTTTACAATACAACCTGCACCTAGTATATTCACACTCAGGATATGTTTTGTTTTTAGCACAGGGAGTTAGCGCGGATAACCCCCCCTCCTACATCTCTTACCTGAAGCTGTGGTGACAGATACTGACCTGTTGTGGTGACCAGATCCACAACGTCATCCACCTCTCCTTCCTGCACTTCTCCTTCCTCCACCTCAACTTCCTGCACATCTTTCAGTTGTGGGTCTTTGGGAGTTTGGGGTTGCTTGGAAGTTGTGGGGTGCATGTGCTCCCTGGAGTGTTCTCCTCCCAGTCTTCTCTCCCCTATGAGAATCAAACAAAAGGTCTATTTATCACACTGTAAATCTCAATGTTAAAATAAAAACACGCTAAATTGCTTGGAAGTGTGGTACAAGTGTGTGTTTGGGCGGAATTTAAAGAAGAATGCATTATTTATGTCCAAGAATATGTTTAGTATTCACCTTTGGATGTAATTTATTTGACATGGAGGCACCACAAAAATTCACTGATGCACCTGTGTGGGACACCCAAAAAAGGCGGGTCTGGTGGCCCACACTATAGTGCTCCAAAGTACAGATGTGGAAGCAGCTGCTGAGTGTCGTCTCCTTTACACTGATAAAAGTTTGCATTTCATTCTCTTTACAAACACATCATCTAGCCTAAAAATTTCGCCACAATATTTGACCAAAAATGGCAGATGTCTAATTACTTTTGTGGCTATAAAATAAGCCAAAACCGCGGATAGTGGCCGAACAAAGTGTCTGTAACGTAACGAACGATTACTGTGCCCAACCAAGTTCAAAATATTACATTTTGGAAGGGAGTCCAATATGAGAAACCAAAATAAAGAGCAACATGTAAGTTTAGAAAAAGATTAATAGTAGAAAAGTCTACATTTTACTTACTTTTAGCGAGCATTCTCTTTATGCTCCTCAACTGCTCTGGCTCCCTCAGTTTGAGGTCTGACCACCTCTTTCTGAGCTGCTCATTTGAGCGTTTCACCCCGAAATTCGTCTTCAGACTCTTCACGACTTTAGTGAGGATTTTGGCCTTCCTTCTATTTGGTTTGCTATACGGCCCATGCTTTGCATCATAATCAGACTTGAGCAAGATGTCCACCATCTCCGCCATCTCCGCCAAAGACATATTCGATGCCTTGAATCTCCTCCTTGATCATGACGTTTCCTCGGTCTCCGGGCTTGTCTCCTCCTCGTTAGTTGCGGAATTATCAGACACCTGCTGTAACTCCGCCATATCTGTCTGCGCGCCGTAAGAGAAGGGGCGGGGAAAAGATGTTAGTTAGAACGTCATGGGCGGGCGACGTGTGCGGAGCGACGTGTTCGAAATTTGACGCATGCGTGGTGTGTATATAGCAAACACACATGTGACTATAGTACGTTCGGTGTGCGGAGAGAGGAGTTCAAGTGACGGACGTGCGAACGAAGGTATGTGATTTTGTGACTTGTACAAATTGTTGGCCTATACTGTCTTGAGAATGTTGGAGGATATATATGGTGACTAGGATGTTAAGGAGGTTAGACTGTTTGCCTCACATTAGTTATATATAATTTATTTAACTTGCAGATACAATATGAATGTCTTTATAAGCGACAAGGATTTCCTGGCGGAATTTATTGACCGGGTAAGGGAGCTGCCCGCTCTGTGGGAGACGAAAAACCCCATCCATAAAAAAAGAGAGGTGAGAAAAGCAGCGCTGGAGAAGCTGCTCCCATTTGTGCATACCAAGGTGCCCACAGCCACAGCAAAACAAGTGGACACTAAAATTGGCAGCTTGAGAGGTACCTACAGGACTGAACGCTCTAAGGTGCTGGCTTCTCAGAGGTCAGGAGCAGCAGCAGGTGATGTTTATGTCCCGATTTTGTGGTACTACAACAGGATGTCCTTCCTGGATGACCACATTGAGACAAGGCCATCACTCTCCACTCTTCCCCCCAGACTTCCCTGCAGCCAACCTGAGCCTTCTCTGGAGCAAGAGGAGGCAGCCATCCTGGATGATCCTGATTTGGCCATCTGGAGCCAGGTATAGTATTAACTGAAAATGTATTGGGATAAACTTAATGTTTGACAAATATGTCAAGATGACAAACATAAAATATTTTGGATTCCACAAGTGAAATCAAGATCTGTAGACATTAGTCTGCACTTAATTGGGTGCTAAATAGTCAATCTGATGTAGTGGTAAATTTAAAGCAAGGATTTATGGATTTACATTCTAATTGCTTCAATCAGGATTACAAAGTTTGATGCAAAGATTAAACCAACATATTAAACTATGTCCCTTTTTCATACACAGGATGAAATCAGCCAGGAGGAGGGTCTGGAAACTGTCAGGCAGGAGGAGGAAGGGCCCAGTGGCAGGCAGGAGGTGGCAGGGCCCAGTGGCAGCCAGGAGGTGGCAGGGCCCAGTGGCAGTCAGGAGGTGGCAGGGCCCAGTGGCAGACAGGAGGTGGCAGGGCCCAGTGGCAGACAGGAGGTGGCAGGGCCCAGTGGCAGCCAGGAGGTGGCAGGGCCCAGTGGCAGACAGGAGGTGGCAGGGCAAAGGAGAAGCACCAGATCCCAGGTGCCTCCCATCCGGCTTTCCAAAAGAGGCAGGAGGGACAGGAGCACGAGTGAGGCAGCAATGGCCCTTATTCGTGAGGCCCATGCCACCCTCCAGGAGCCCACATCCCCTGAAGAGGCCATTGCCGGCCTAGTGGAGGCTAAGTTCAAGGTGATGAGCATGGAGCAACGCCTCCTATGCGAGCCCCTGCTCATCACCCTGCTCAACAAGGGGGTGATGGAGAAAATTACCCCCAATACCGCCATATGTGAGGTGGCACAACTGACCCAACCTCAACCTCCACCTCCCCCTTCTTCTTCTGCCCCACCCCCTTCTGCTACACCTCCCCCTTCTTCTTCTGCCCCACCTCCTTCTGCTACACCTCCACCTTCTTCTTCTGCCCCACCCCCTTCTGCTACACCTCCACCTTCTTCTTCTGCCCCACCCCCTTCTGCTACACCTCCCCCTTCTTCTTCTGCCCCACCCCCTTCTGCTACACATCCACCTTCTTCTTCTGCCCCACCCCCTTCTGCTACACCTCCACCTTCTTCTTCTGCCCCACCCCCTTCGTCTACACCTCCCCCTTCTTCTTCTGCCCCACCCCCTTCTGCTACACCTCCACCTTCTTCCTCTGCCCCACCCCCTTCTGCTACACCTCCACCTTCTTCTTCTGCCCCACCCCCTTCTGCTACACCTCCACCTTCTTCTTCTGCCCCACCCCCTTCTGCTACATCTCCTCCTCCTCCTCCTGACAGGAGTACCCCTCCAGTGGCCCAGCCTCCAGCCAAACGAAGAAGGAAGGCTGCAGGGAAGGCTTCAGGGAAGGTTGCAGGGAAGGTTGCCAGGAAGAAGAGGAAGTGATGGCCTTGCTTCATTGTGGTCGGACAGAAGGCAGCCTGTTGTAGTACCACACACTTGGGACATATATATCACCTGCTGCTGTTCCTGACCTCTGGGAGGCCAGCATCAGATTGTGTTCAGAAATGTTGGCCTTCTCAAGCTCCCAATTTTAGGGTCCACACAGGGTTGCTGTGTGCTCTGGGGTCCCTGGGGTGCACAAATGGCAGCAGGTTCTCCAGCGCTGCCTTCTCTTCATTTTATTTCGAAACATGAATAAATGTGATTTTTGTTTAAGTTCATACTTGACTATGTGTATTTGTAAAAATTAAAAATCTAGCTTTGGAGTAAGCAGATAAAAAAAGGGACAGATAACAACCCCCCAAAAGAATAACTAAATCTGATTTGCAAAAAAAGATGGTGGAAAATTTAACTAATATAGAATCCAAAATTAAATGGGAGATCACTATCAAAACATTGTGAAATTATAATTAACATCATTTTGAAAAATATAACAATTTTAATTATTCCGAAAAACTTGCACGATATAATACACATAAATCTTCTTAAGAGCAGCATGAAAAAGGTAAAAAAAAAATAGTCATAACTCGGTGTGAATATCAGCAGCAAAGGAAGGTCACTCGTTTTGATTAATGTAACATTCTAACGAAGATTTCAATGCAGAACATTTAAACGATGCAATAATTTGGAGCGTGACGAATGTGCTCTCTCCATTACGAAGGCTTGTTTTACCAGAAGATGCGCTCCCGTCTCATAGTTGCTTGTGAGCATGCGCGCTTTTGGAAGAGTCGTAAAAGCATACACACGAACCATTTTCTCGTCACAAAACAGGCCGACGAGAAACACGACGAGGAAATCTGGAATCCTGATGAGAAAATAGAGAGCAGGTTCTCTATTTTCTCGTCGAGATTCTCGGCAATTTTCTCGTCGTAAAACCATACACACGAACGTTTTTCTCGACAAAAAAGCTCTCGCTGCACTTTTCTTGACGGTTTTGGACGAGAAAATCGGTCGTGTGTACGAGGCTTGAGTGTTTGGTGCAGACATTTGTGAGAAATTCTTCAAGGATGACCCCTAGGATGGACGTGGTGAACAGTAAGGTAATGGCAGACCCAAATCTTAAACCAGCAGCCCCTGCGGGGGTATTTCTACACCTGATATAGACACTAGTATGGATATCCGTGCATCGATACCAAATATCCATAATATCCCTGTAATTATGTATAATCAACCATTAAAAGCACTTGATCTTACCGTATTTAACGACTATCTATTAGCCTGAATGATTTTTGGACAGTAAATTGCATGTGGGGAGGCCAACCCGTCCTTATGTACCACCTAATATCAGTATTTTTATGTGGAATATCTCTGAAATTATGTGAGCTCTAACGTTAAAACCACTTGATCTTACCGGATCTAACGAATATCTATTAGACTGAATCATTTTTGGCCAGAAAATTTGATAAGGGGGGGCTTAATCACTTAATAAGTCTCTAATTATGTGAGATCTAACGTTAAAACCACTTGATCTTACCGGATCTAACGAATATCTATTAGCCTGAATTATTTTTGGCCCGAAAATTTGATAAGGGGGGGCCAACCCGTCCTTATGTACCACCTAATATCAGTATTTTTATGTGGAATATATCTGAAATTATGTGTGATCTAACGTTAAAACCACTTGATCTTACCGGATCTAACGAATATCTATTAGCCTGAATGATTTTTGGCCCGAAAATTTGATAAGGGGGGCCAACCCGTCCTTATGTACCACCTAATATCAGTATTTTTATGTGGAATATCTCTGAAATTATGTGAGATCTAACGTTAAAACCACTTGATCTTACCGGATCTAACGAATATCTATTAGCCTGAATGATTTTTGGCCCAAAAATTTGATAAGAGGGGGGCAGCCCCCCTCATTAATCACTTAATAAGTCTCTAATTATGTGAGATCTAACGTTAAAACCACTTAATCTTACCGGATCTAACGAAAATCTATTAGCCTGAATGATTTTTGGCCCAAAAATTTGATAAGGGGGGGCCAGCCCCCCCTCATTAATCACTTAATAAGTCTCTAATTATGTGAGATCTAACGTTAAAACCACTTGATCTTACCGGATCTAATGAATATCTATTAGCCTGAATGATTTTTGGCCCGAAAATTTGATAAGGGGGGGGCAACCCGTCCTTATGTACCACCTAATATCAGTATTTTTATGTGGAATATCTCTGAAATTATGTGAGATCTAACGTTAAAACCACTTGATCTTACCGGATCTAACGAATATCTATTAGTCTGAATGATTTTTGGCCCGAAAATGTGATAAGGGGGGCCAGCCCCCCTCATTAATCACTTAATAAGTCTCTAATTATGTGAGATCTAACGTTAAAACCACTTGATCTTACCGGATCTAACGAATATCTATTAGCCTGAATCATTTTTGGCCAGAAAATTTGATAAGGGGGGGCCAGCCCCCCCTCATTAATCACTTAATAAGTCTCTAATTATGTGAGATCTAACGTTAAAACCACTTGATCTTACCGGATCTAACAAATAGCTTCCAAAATAGCTAACTGTTTGGTAATTTTTTTGATAAGGGGGGGCTGATGACGGGTTAGCCCCCCCAGCAAATAACTGTTAATATTGCTTCTTCTGTGTGAGATCTAACGCAAACAACGGTTGATCTAACCTGATCTAACAAAGATCTAACAAACTGCATAAGATTTTTTCAAAAATTTTGATAAGGGGGGGCTAACCCGGCAGAGGTCAAAACTTTGTGTTGTCACTCCTTGCCTGCAGCAATGTGAAGCTGCACAGAGACGGCTGAGCTTCTCTTTCTCCCCCCCCTCCCCTCATTCAGCCTCTGCAGACTCTGGAAAGCCAAGTTGTACCCCCCTGACCAATCCCAAGCTCAGCAAGTCCTGCAAGCCAGCTTTAGTTGCTGCTTTGTCATTTGTCACAATGACCCCAGACCCACAAGGGGGTTCTGCTTCACAGGATCAGCCAAGTATTCTGGAGATCCCCCCCTTCCCACCTTAGCTAAGCTGGAATCAGTTTATTTTCTTTAATTGGGCTTGGTATTAGAGAAGGCTTTGCTTCTGGGTGTGTTGTCAGCATGTGGACTTGGGCTCTATTATGCCGTGTACACACGATCGGTTTTACCGATGAAAACAGTCTGATGGACTTTTTTCATCGGACAAACCGATCTTGTATGGGCCCCATCGGTCTTTTTTCCATCTGTGAGAAAAAATAGAACATGTTTTAAATTTATCCGATGGGAAAAAAAACGATAGCAAATTCCGATCGTCTGTGTGGAACTCCATCGGACAAAAAACCCACGCATGCTCAGAATCAAGTCGACGCATGCTCAGAAGCATTGAACTTAATTTTTCTCGGCTTGTCGGAGTGTTTTACGTCACGGCGTTTGGGATGGTCGGATTTTTGACTGATGGTGTGTAGCCAAGACTGATGGAAGTCAGCTTCATCGGATTTCCGATGGAAAAATCCATCGGATTAGAATCCATAGGAAATCCAATCGTGTGTACAGGGCTTTACTCTTTTTATTTCTTTCTCTCTTCCTTGGCTTTTAGTGGCTGAGCTTCAAATAGACCTCTTCTCTTTCTCTTCCCAGATCTCCAGCACTTCTCCACTACTTCAGAAAACTTGTATGTTAAGGGAGGAGAGTTGGGCTTGAATAGTCTCTAGGTTCTCCTGCAGCTTCAATTATTTATGACCCTCTTCTGTTATCCTAACCCTTCCCAGGCCAGTCTGTTCTTTAAGCAATGACTTAAAACTTTAACATTTTCAGGTTTTGCTGTAAATCTGTGTCACCTTGGTTTGGTTACATACTGTGCTGGTGGGGGTGCTGGGCTATGGGCAACAGGAATATAGAGGGGCACATTAGTAAGAGAGAAGGGGGGATTGCTGAGAAAGCTACGGTGGGGGCATTGGTGAGAGAGCTGGGGGGGTGCATTTGTGAGAGGTGAGAGATCTGGGTTTTGTTTAACTACCCCCTTAAGACCCTCCATGCATTAAGATTTTGGCAACACCCACAGTTTGCTGTAACGCGCGCCACAGCTCACTTACTCCCTCATTTGTCCCTCATTCTGAAGTTCAAAAGTTGGGAGGTATGGGTATAGCCAAGCAGGATCAGCCAGGTATTACAGGTGTTACAGGGGGCCAAATGACACAGCACAAGAGCTGTGCTGTATAACATGCTTTAAAGGAACAAGATATATATATATATATGTATATATATTTTGGGGTTAACAAACACTTTAAAGATTTGAATAAACACCTTATCATGCTTGAAGTAGTTTGGAAGGAGAAAAGCAAAACCATTGTTAAAGGGGTTGTAAACCTTCGTGTTTTTTCACCTTAATGCATCCTATGCATTAAGGTGAAAAAACACCTTGCAGTGTCTGGCCTCCCAGCCCCCCCCAGTTTTACTTACCTGAGCCCCAAATTTCCGTGGGCGCAATCCCGCGTCGCTCTCTCCGCGGCTTCTTAGCTATTCTTTGGATAGATTGATAGCAGCGCAGCCATTGGCTCCCACTTCTGTCAATCAAATCCAATGATGCGGGCGCCGGGGGCGGGGCGGAGCCATACACTCAATGGCTATGGACGCTTAGTGTATGACACGGGAGCACCCCCATAAGGTAACCCCCTCAGGAGAGAGCTTCCCAGAGGGGGTTATCTATTGCGGGGAAGAGCCAAGAGAGCCACCGTGGGACCCCAGAACAGGATGATCGGGGCCACTCTGTGCAAAACGAACTGCACAGTGGAGGTACGTATGACATGTTTGTTATTTTATTATTTTTAAACGGGAACCTTTACAACCACTTTAATGTAACCAGTGTGTACAGCTTCTACTACACTTCTGGTGGTGTACACAGTACACAATACCGTGCAGCCATAGTACAGTTTCTAATACAGTACAGACGGTGTACACAGTATCTAATACAGTGTGTACAGTTTCTACTACACTTCTGGTGGTGTACACAATACAGTGCAGCCGTAGTACAGTTTTTAATACAGTGCAGGCAGTGTACATAGTATCTAATACAGTGTATACAGTTTCTACTAGGGGCGGATCCAGGGGGGGGGCAACAGGGCAATTGCCCCCCCCCCGAGACCATCTGTCACACTCACTTGCTTGCTCTGTTTTTTTTTTTTTTTGCAGGTGAAGGTGTGGCAGGTGATGTGGCAAGTGACAATCCACAAGGTGTGGCAAGTGACAATCCACAAGATGTGGCAGGTGACCTGGCAAGTGACAATCCGCAACGTGTGGCAAGTGACACGCTCAGGGCTCCCACTAATTGCAGGCGACGGTGGCAAGTGACACACTCCTGGGCTCCCACTGATTCTGCATTGAACTATTTAATTTTATATTACAATGTAATAATAGAAATTATGCGCTTCAATCATCCTGACACCATAACAACAATTTCCCCCCAAAAAAACATATTTTTTTGGCAGTGTCCCTCCCGAGAAAAGACTCTGTATCCGCCCCTGGTTTCTACTACACTTATGGTGGTGTAAACAGTACACAATACAGTGTACAGTAGCTGTAGTACAGTTTCTAATGCAGTGCAGGTGGTGTACACAGTATCTAATATAGCGTGTACAATTTCTATTACACTTCTTGTGGTGTACACAGTACACAATACAGTGCAGCAGTACAGATACTAATACAATGCAGGCGGTGTACACAGTATCTAATACAGTGTGTACAGTTTCTACTGCACTTCTGGTGGTTTACACAGTATACAATACAGTGCAGCCGTGGTACAGTTGCTAATACAGTGCAGACGGTGTACACAGTGGTGTACACTATCTAATACGGTGTGTACAGTTTCTACTACACTTCTGGTGGTGTACACAATACAGTGCAGCCTTAGTAGAGTGTCTACTACTTTTCTGGTGGTGTACACAGTATCTAATACAGTGTGTACAGTTTCTACTACACTTCTGGTGGTGTACACAGTACACAATACAGTGCAGCCGTAGTACAGTTTCTATTACTTTTCTGGTGGTGTTCACAGTATCTAGTACAGTGTGTACAGTTTGCACTACACTTCTGGTGGTGTATACAGTACACAATACAGTGCAGCTGTAGCACAGTTTCTAATAAAGGTCGGCAGTGTACACAGTATCTAATACAGTTTGTACAGTTTCTATTACACTTCTGGTGGTGTACACAGTACACAATACAGTGCAGCTGTAGTTCAGTTGCTAATATAGTGCAGGCGGTGTACACAGTATCTAATACAGTGTGTACAGTTTCTAATACACTTCAGGAGGTGTTCACAGTATCTATTACAGTGAAGTGTGGTGTTGCAAAACAAAAAATACATCATGTCCGGAAGGCCACCAAGGAGTGGCAGATGCTCACAGGCCACTAAAAGAGGGCAAGCAGACTCTGTGTCTACAGTCAGCAGTGAAGAGAATTCCAAATGGTACTTCAAGTACCCGACGGACCACCCTGGACTAATAGTGCAGTTTACCAGAAGACCCCCGGTCGTGAGGCACTTCAAATGAACAGAAGATACACTGAATAAGTTCAAAGAGAAATGCCTACTTTCTTGGGCGTGCATACAGCTTATGTTTGCTTCACCACAACCAATCACAATAGGGGAGGGGAAGTGGTTAGTAAAGGGATACATTTAATATCATTAATATCATTATCATTGAAATGCTTTAACCTCCAAGGAACATGGCTGACATTAGGCTACTAAAGTCATTACACCATCTGGTCATGACTAATAAATCATGTTGTCCTGCTTCCTGTTTTATGTCTCATTACACAGAAAGGTGGCCCAGACATCCTGAGTAGGGATGAGCTCGGTATTCGAGTCGAACATACGTTCGACTCGAACATCGGCTGTTCGACCGTTCGGCGAACATCGAACGATTTGGGCCGTTCGCGCCAAATTCGAGTGACGCGAACGGCCCACAATACACTGCGCCATCGCAGTGCAATCCCGGCGCTGTGATTGGCCAAGCATGCACTGTGACCCTGCATGCTTGGCCAATCACAGCGCCGGCAGCTAGGAGAGCCAAAATTGGCCACAGGCAGGTTGACTGTGGCCAATTATAGCTCAGGGGGTTTAGCACACGCCCCACACTATAAAAGGCCGCCAGCGTGGCGGCCTTGTGTAGTGTGTTCCGGCGCAGGGAAAGAGAAGGATAGGCAGGGACAGTGTTGATATTCTTTGTGCTATTCTTGTGTGCAGGGAGAGAGAAGGATAGGCAGGGAGAGTGTCAGTGTCATATTCTTTGCTAAACCTTGTGTGCAGGGAGAGAGAAGGATAGGCAGGGGACAGTGTCAGTGTCATATTCTTTGCTAAACCTTGTGTGCAGGGAGAGAGAAGGATAGGCTTGGAGAGTGTCAGTGTCATATTCTTTGATAAACCTTGTGTGCAGGGAGAGAGAAGGATAGGCAGGGGACAGTGTCAGTGTCATATTCTTTACTAAACCTTGTGTGCAGGGAGAGAGAAGGATAGGCAGGGAGAGTGTCAGTGTCATATTCTTTGATAAACCTTGTGTGCAGGGAGAGAGAAGGATAGGCAGGGGACAGTGTCAGTGTCATATTCTTTACTAAACCTTGTGTGCAGGGAGAGAGAAGGATAGGCAGGGAGAGTGTCAGTGTCATATTCTTTGATAAACCTTGTGTGCAGGGAGAGAGAAGGATAGGCAGGGGACAGTGTCAGTGTCATTGTTGCTAAGCCTCCTGCACAGTATACACCTGAAGTTAGCCCTTATTGCTGTGTTTTCCTGGTGTGTTACACTGTGTATAAAAAGCAGTGCAGCGCTAAAATCATATGTAACACAAAAAGTCCATGGGATGTATAGTTCAGAAACCAGAGGAATGTTATCTGAAACACCAACAGGAAGATAGAAGGATCCTCTAGCTGTGAAACAGAGTGCTTGTAAATGATCACAAGTGCAACCACTTCCGTGTATTTCCACCACCAGATACACAGGCCGCTCACCTCAGAATGTGGACCTCTGTATTACCAGAAGGTCACATAAGCAGTCCCTTTATAAAGGGTAATGTTAAAGATGAGTGAGCTGTCTTCATACGGTGCTTCAACCGAAATCCTCAATCATTCAATAATCCCAAAAGCAAACTCATAAATTGGCGTAGTTACATGAAAAATGTCAAAAAGAAATACATAGTGCTCTCCATATATAAAAAACACTTGATTTATTTATTTAAAAAGTTACTCACAAGCGAGGCACAGACACCCTGTGTTCGGATAACAGTCATGTAACATAGATATGGAACCAGGTAGATGGCTGTCCTGACGTCGTGTAGCCCCTCGCACGTGTATCGTCCGTGGGCAAGGACTTCCTCAGCGAAAATTAAATGGGGCCAGCATGTCAGTTCATTTATATAAGCCATATTCCTGGTGTATGCTGTGTGTGAAAAAGAAATCCCGCCCACCCCATAATTGGGGGACTATGTAACAAGCGCCCTCATTGGTGGCCAAGAGATATGCCAAATTAACAAACCGGCAATCATTGGCTAGAGGGATATGGTAATCAAAGAACTTCCGGGTGATGTCCCTCACATGGTGTACTGCGGCTCCAATCGGTGGAGGAATAACAGGGCATATCACCTCCCAGACTATGACCTTCCGGGTTGGCGCTCCCCACATGATCCGTCGTCAGAGCAACAAAAATAAACATGCCTGTAGAACGTTCCCCTCACCGCACCTACGTGAAGCCGAGGGCGGGGCGGAGCGGTCATGTGACACCAGATGCAAATAAAGCACGTAGGATAACAATCCCTCAGCGTGCCTAATATGCAGAGCCTCCACGTTTAAACTGTCAGATCCACCCCTACTGAGAATAACCATCCCTCCAAGCTGCAACATAGCTGTCATAAGTAATGACATGTGACAACGCTAACAGGCAGTATTATTGATGTGGTACAGCAAACGCTGCATCCCACAGTGTGCCACCCAGTGGCAAAAGCCTGCATTGCATGTCATACAGGATCTCTAGAGAATAAAAAGATAAAATCAAAAATAAGTAAAATAAACATAAACACCAGTGATCCCGCTGTCTGAACGAAAGATACATAGAAGGGTACCGAGCAAATACAAAAGTGCATATACGCTCGCTGGGGTCATGTATACATAGATCAAAAAATCCGACCATATATAGGGCACAATGGTCAATATGTATACAGACACACACCAGCTCCCCCCTTCTTGTTATTACTTTGAGGGGCCCGTGGGTCCTCATAGTGATGACAATCGTAACACTAAACAGGGGCCAGAGGTGCATAAGGGTAATAAAACAGTCATATATAGACCTGTAAAATTAATAAAGACGTCAGCACAACCATCTAACCTGTTAGACAAATATCACATACTAAATACATAATGTCATAATAAAAAAAAATTATATAAAAATATAATGCTAGCGGTCAGATATAAAACAATTGAGATCGAACTCAACGTTCAACCCCAACGGGACCCCCACCTTCAATTCATAGACCCAAAACGACTCACGTCGGCTAAGGTGCCGAATGAAGTTGCCTCCTCTCCAATGGTTCGTCACCTTCTCTATCCCCCAAAACTGCAGTGCAGATGGGCTACGGTTATGGTGGAGTCGGAAGTGCTTTGAAACATTGTGTTTGACAAACCCCTTTTTGATATTATTGACATGCTCCCCTATCCTGACGTGAAGGGGCCTAGACGTCCTACCGACATATTGTAAACCACACTTACACTGTAGCATATACACGACCCCAGTAGTGTCACAAGTGATCAGATCCTTGATCTTATAGTTTTTTCCAGTTGCTGATGCCACAAATTCCTTCCGCTTCTTTAACCACTTAAGCCCCGGACCATTTTGTAGCTAAAGGACCAGAGCTGTTTTCAGAATTTTGCACTGCGCTGCTTTAACTGGAAATTGTGCGAACATGCAATGTTGTACCGAAACGAAATTTGCGTCCTTTTCTTCCCACAAATAGAGCTTTCTTTTAATGGTATTTGATTGCCTCTGCGATTTTTATTTTTTGCGATATAAACGGAAAAAGACCGAAAATTTTGAAAAAAAAAGATATTTTCTACTTCTTGTTATAAGAAAAATCGAATAAACTCAATTTTAGTCATACATTTAGGCCAAAATGTATTCAGCCACATGTCTTTAGTAAAAAAAATGTCAATAAGTGTATATTTATTGGTTTGCGCAAAAGTTATACAAACTAGGGTACATTTTCTGGAATTTACACAGCTTTTAATTTATGACTGCCTATCTCATTTCTTGAGGTGCTAAAATGGCAGGGCAGTACAAACCCCCCCCAAATTACCCAATTTTGGAAAGTAGACACCCCAAGGAAATTGCTGAGAGGCATGTTGAGCCCATTGAATTTTTTTTTTTTTTGTCGCAAGTGATTGAATAATGACAAAAAAAAATAAAAAATTACAAAAAGTTGTCACTAAATGATATATTGCTCACACATGCCATGGTTATATGTGGAATTGCACCCCAAAATACATTTTGCTGCTGCTCCTGAGTACGGGGATACCACATGTGTGGGACTTTTTGGGAGCCTAGCCGCGTACGGGCCCCCGAAAACCAAGCACCGCCTTCAGGATTTCTAAGGGCGCAAATTTTTCATTTCACTCCTCACTACCTATCACAGTTTCGAAGGCCATAAAATGCCAAAATAGCACAAAACCCCCCCAAATGACCCCATTTTGGAAAGTAGACACCCCAAGCTATTTGCTGAGATGCATGGTGAGTATTTTACAGCTCTCATTTGTTTTTGAAAATGAAGAAAAAAAAATTTTTTTTTTTTTTTTTACATTTTCAAAACTTTGTGACAAAAAGCGAGATCTGCAAAATACTCACCATACCTCTCAGCAAATAGCTTGGGGTGTCTACTTTCCAAAATGGGGTCATTTGGGGGGGTTTTGTGCCATCTGGGCATTCCATGGCCTCCGAAACTGTGATAGGCAGTGAGAAGTGAAATCAAAAATTTACACCCTTAGAAAGCCTGAAGGCGGTGATTGGTTTTTAGGCTCCCAAAAAGTCTCACACATGTGGTATTCCCGTACTCAGGAGAAGCAACAGAATGTATTTTGGGGTGTAATTCCACATATGCCCATGACATGTTTGAGCAATATATCATTTAGTGACAACTTTGTGCAAAAAAATTAATAAAATAAAATAAATTGTCTATTTTCCGCAACTTGTGTCAACATATAAAATATTCCATGGACTCGACATGCCTCTCAGTATATAGCTTGGGGTGTCTACTTTCCAAAATGTTTTGGGGTTTTGAACTGTTCTGGCATTTTATACACAACATTAGGAAGCTTACATCCACTCTTCTAACCACTTGAAGGCAAAGCCCTTTTTCACACTTTTTGTTTACATGAAAACATTTTTTTTTTTGCAAGAAAATTATGTTGAACCCCCAAACATTATATATATTTTAAAGCAAAGGCCCTACAGATTAAAATGGTGGGTGTTGCAATTTTTTTTTTCTACACAGTATTTGCGCAGCGATTTTTCAAACGCATTTTTTGGGAAAAAATACACTTTTTTTAATTTTAATGCACTAAAACACACTATATTGCCCAAATGTTTGATGAAATAAAAAAGATGATCTTAGGCCGAGTACATAGATACCAAACACGACAAGCTTTAAAATTTCGCACAAACGCGCATTGGCGACAAACTACATACATTTTGAAAAGCCTTTAAAAGCCTTTACAGGTTACGCCGTTAGATTTACAGAGGAGGTCTACTGCTAAAATTATTGCCCTCGATCTGACCTTCGCGGTGATACCTCACATGCATGGTGCAATTTCTGTTTACATATGACGCCAGACCGACGCTTGCGTTCGCTATTGGGCAAGAGCAGGGCAGGACAGGGGTGCTTTTTTTTTTTTTTTTATTATTAATTTTGCTTTTTTATTTTATTTTTAAACTGTTGCTTCCATATTTATTTATTTTTTATCATTTTTATTGTTATCTCAGGGAATGTAAATATCCCCTATGATAGCAATAGGTAATGACAGATACTCTTTTTTGAAAAAACTGGGGTCTATTGGACCCTAGATCTTTCCTCTGCCCTCAAAGCATCTGACCACACCAAGATCGGTGTGATAAAATGCTTTCCCAATTTCCCAATGGCGCTTTTTATATCCGGGGGGGGACATTCCCTTCCACTGTTTGTAAAAGCAGTCCAGAGGCTAATTAGCCACTAGGATTGCTTTTACATGAAAGCCGGCCGCTGGCTGAAAAGAATGATACCAAGATGATACCTAAACCCACAGGCATCATTCTGGTATAAACATTCAAAGTCCAGCAACATACCAGTACGTTGCTGGTCCTTGTTGGACATGTATTGTAATCTTTTTTTTCATGCAGCCTGTTGGCTGAACTAAAAAAAAGATTGATCGGTGGGTATGCCCACCATTAGAATACCGCCCTTCATCCACCCACTTCTAATGATGGGCATACATGCACCATTTATATATGCCGAAGCATGGGGGCATCTTCCCGCAGAAGTTATGCCGCGTACACATGGTCAGACTTTTCCACGGGCAAGCCTCCTTCGGAATTTCGACCGTATGTACGCGGCATTAGGAGCAAAATCGCTCCTCCGCCCCTGCTGCCCCAATGCTTCGGCATATATGCTTTTTTTTTTTAACTGTGGTGGTGAAATCACCTCCTACAGCACTGGAGTCGCAGGGATCAGGCCTGTCTCTGCGAATGCTGCAGTTATGTGTGTTGTGTTTTGCAAGTGACAGTGATCGATCGATACTGCACTTGGGTGGCCTGGGCTGGACGGAGGGGCAAAACGCAGGTGCTAGCAGGTATCTGGGCTGATCCCGCTAACACTGCGTTTTTGGGAACCCTAAACTGCTGGGGACACTAGTATAGATCTGATCAGATCAGATATTGATCTGTTCAGATACTATACCACTAAGGGGGGTGTATGCTTAACGCGTGGGTGTTAGCGCTACTGGCACTAACCTGACGCTGCCTGGGGTGTGACGCAGACCCTCTCTGACGCTAAAACCTAATTGATATCACCCGCCGGGCGATCAGGGGGTTAAACCTTTATTGGGTTATATACGGCGGGTGCCCTGACACTATAAAAAGCAAACTAACTAACCAGCGTCACCCGTAACACTTATATGATGATCACTGCTGAAAGGGTTAACTAGGGGCAATTAGGGGGTTAAAACCTTTATTAGGTAATATATGGGGGTACCTGACGCTATATAAAAACCTGACGGCGAACCTAAAAAAAAATTACTGGCTACCTATCGGCATCACCGACACTAAGAAAACGATCATAAAAACGATCGCTTAGCGACAGTGGTGATAGGGGGTGAAAGGGTTACCTGGGGGGCGATCAGGGGGTTAAACCTTTATTAGATAATATATGGGGGTACCTGACGCTATAAAAACCGGCGGCGAACCTAAAAAAAATTACTGGCTACCGATCTGCATCACCGACGCTAAGACAGCGATCAGAAAAATGATCGCTTAGCGACAGTGGTGATAGGGGGTGAAAGGGTTACCTGGGGGGCGATCAAGGGGGTTAAACCTTTATTAGGTAATATATCGGGGTACCTGACGCTATAAAAACCTGCGGCGAACCTAAAAAAAATTACTGGCTACCGATCTGCATCACCGACGCTAAGACAGCGATCAGAAAAATGATCGCTTAGCGACGGCGGTGCTAGGGGGTGAAAGGGTTACCTGGGGGGTGATCAAGGGGGTTAAACCTTTATTAGGTAATATATGGGGGTACCCGACGCTATAAAAACCTGCGGCGAACCTAAAAAAAATTACTGCCTACCGATCAGCATCGCCGACGCTAAGACATCGATCAGAAAAATTATCGCTTAGTGACAGTGGTGATAGGGGTGAAAGGGTTACCTGGGGGCGATCAAGGGGGTTAAACCTTTATTAGGTAATATATGGGGGTACCCGACGCTATAAAAACCTGCGGCGAACCTAAAAAAAATTAATGGCTACCGATCAGCATCACCGACGCTAAGACATTGATCAGAAAAATGATCGCTTAGTGACGGCGGTGCTAGGGGGTGAAAGGGTTATCTGGGGGGTGATCAGGGGGTTAAACCTTTATTAGGGGGGGTTAGGGGGCTACACTGGACCTAAAACTAAATGTAGTGACACTTTTACAGTCACAAATTTCACTGATTGCAGTGATCACTAAATAAATGGTCACTGCAATCAGTGACACTGTGACTGGGGGCTGGGGGGTGATCTGGGGGGTGATCTGGGGGGGCCTGGGGGGCGATTTATGTGCCTATGTGTCCTGGTGTCAGTGTGCTGTTTTGTGCACTAACCTGCATCTTCTCCTGTACGGCGCTCGGTATATGTGAGCGCCGCAGGAGAGATGACATCACTTCCTCCTGCCTGTGTAAACAGTACACAGGCAGGGGAAGCTCTCTCATTCGCCGGGAGCGATCGAGAGGGGGGGGGCGGAATCGAACGGCCGTCCCCTCATGCCGGATCGCTCCCGAAGGTAAAACGACCACCCACTGTAAAGAAGGGGGGTCCGATCGGACCCCCCAACTATACAAAGGCAATCACGTATATGTACGTGATTCTGCCTGTCGGTGCCATTCTGCCGACGTATATTTACAGTGGGCGGTCGTTAAGTGGTTAAATTCTTTCTGGCCTGTCGACATGGTGAGCAACGACCACATTTGTGAAAGCCAGTCAGAAAGTCAAAAATTCTGTTCTCAGAATGGGTAGGGGGGGTCAATGACCCCAGGGGCTAGTGTATCCCTTAAGTAAGGTGCTTTTTTGTAGATGAATTGCGGACGATCAGGAAGTAAGGGGCCTAAAATCCTGTCATGCTTAAGGATTGGCCGGTGCCTCTGTACAATCCTCTCAAACTTCCTATATTGAATATTATAGTCTAAGATCATTCGTGTCCTTGTAGAATCATTATGATTAACCTTAGGGACATTTGACACAAGTACTTTTCTGTCCAGATTACGGACATTTTCCATTTCTATACCTAAGCTGTTTTTATCATATCCTTTTTCAACGAATCTTGAGGCCAATACCTGTGACTGTGTAATAAAATCACCTTCATTGGTGCAATTGCGCCTCAGGCGTATAAATTGCCCTCTCGGTATATTACACAACCACTTGGAATGGTGACAGCTTTTAAAGGCGTTACGGTCTGTGGCCTTAAAATGAGTGGTCATATTGATCCTGTCCCCATTCTTGGTTAGATCAAGATCCAAAAAGACCAATCTGTCCAAACTGATGTTCCATGTAAGAACAATGTTCATACTGTTAGCATTCAGTTTAGATGCAAACTCATCAAAGCTTGCTCGATCCCCATCCCAGATCATAATAAGGTCGTCAATATACCTCTGGTAGCATAATAGCTGTGGGGGTTTGTTCTTAAACACGGCCTCTTCCTCCCAGTGTGCCATAAATAGGTTGGCAACACTGGGAGCAAACCGAGCCCCCATAGCTACCCCTCTGGTTTGAAGGAAAAATTGCCTACCATACCAGAAATAATTCTTTGATAAGCAAAAGGTAAGACTGTCAATCAAAAAGTTCCGATGTCTTCTGGACAAACCAGATGATCCTAGTGCCCAACTTACCGTGGATAAAGCATCCTCATGACTGATGATCGTATATAATGAACTGACATCAGCCGTGATCAGAAGGCAAGAGGGCGTGATTGCCAGAGACTCCAGAATTTGTATGACATGTTTGGTGTCTTTAAGAAATGCGTCAGTTTTTTTCACTAACGGCTGGAGGAAGGAATCTATGTATTGACCAAGTCGGGAAGTGACCGAATCGATCCCATTTACTATGGGTCTCCCAGGAGGGTTGGTGCTATCCTTATGGACCTTTGGTAGAAAATAAATGATGGGTGTACGGCAAAACAAAGGGTCTAAATATAATGCCTCATTTGGGCTCAACACTCCTATATGTTTC